>PVJS01054709.1:0-12874 GCA_004027185.1 Glis glis | reverse complement strand
ATAAAGCATAAAAAATAGGGCCGGGGGCGTAACGCGGAGGTAGAACGCCCCTGCGTTCAATCCCCGGTACCGCAAAAAAAAAAAAAAAAAAAGAAACAGGGCCTCACTAAGTAATTGAGGCTGGCTGTGAACCTGCGACCATCCTGTCTCAGCCTCCCAAGTACTGGGATTACAAGCATACGCCACCACGCCCGTCTCTATTTTTTATTTTGAAACAGGGTCTTGCTAAATTACCTCGTGCTGGCCTGGAACCCGCCATCCTCCCATCTCAGCCTCACAAATACTGTGATTACCAGCATGCACCACCACTTCCAGCTCTTTCATTTTTATAAATTAATTTTTCAGGTATTTTGTCACATTGTGGAAAGCTGACTAACATGCCTTCTATTTCTAGTTTATATCCCAGCCCTATTATATTATTTTTATTTTGAAAAAGGGTTTTGCAAGTTACTGAGGCTGGCCTCAAACCTGCAATCCTCTTGTCTTAGCCTCCCAAGTACTGGGATTACAGTCATGTGCCACCATGCCTGGCTACCACAGAAAGCTATTTAATTGAGTACCCAATGCAATAAAATTGAGAGTGTGAGGCAGGCATGGTAGCACACGCTTGTAATCCCAATACATGGGAGGCTGAGACAGGGGAATTGCAGGTTCGCAGTCAGCCTCAGCAACATGAGGCCCTCTGCAACTTAGTGAGACCCTGTTTCAAAATAAAAAGAATAGGCCCAGGAGGTGTAGCTCAGAGGTAGAATTCTCCTGGGTCCCATCCCCAGTGCCACAAAAAAAAAGAAAAAAGAAAAAAATGAGAGTGTGGAATAGGGCTGCATAATAGAAAACTGGAGAACAATTCAGGGAAGACTCTCTTGACTCTGAAGACAATAAGAGGATATTGTATGTATGTACATATCTATGCACTTTATTTATTTTACTTTATTTTATTCTTGCAGTGGTAGAGATGGAATCTGGGGCCTCTTACATGCTAGGCAAGTTCTTTAACACTGAGCCACACTTCCAGTCCCTCTTTTTTTGTTGTTTGTTTGTTTGTCTTGTTTTGTTTCACTTTGTTTTTGAAGAAAAAAGAATTTAAATATCTGGAAGATTAGTTTGACATTAGTTGCAAGATAAATTGTAGAAGAATTTAAGCATAAGGTAATTCAGTATTGAACTAGAAAAACAGCCCCAGGAGAAGGAATAAGGGAGATGTAAGAGATTTTCATTTCAAAGATAGAAAGAAAGATTATTTTGAAACAAATTGCTGGTGATGAAATAAAGAACTAAGTAAAAATGAGCCAGGCACGGTGGCGCACACCTGTAATCCCAGTACTTGGGAGGCTGAGACAGGAGAATCACAGGTTCGAGGACAGTCTCAGCAAGTAGTGAGACTCTCATCAACCTTATGAGACCCTGTTTCAAAATAAAAAATAAGATACTACTGGGGGTGTAGCTCAGAGGTAGAATGCCCCTGGATTCAGTCTCCAGTACCACACACACACACACACACACACACACACACACACACCAAAAAATATATAGATATAGATATAGATGATATAGATATAGATATATAGATATAGATATGGATACAGAAGAACTTAGTAAAAATGAAACATTGGGCCATTTGGAAAACTAAGAGAGAAAAAGAAAGTTGGAAAAAATAACAACTCACAGAAAAGTGACAATATTGAGATAATCACAGTTAGCAAATCAAATCTCAGTTAAATAGTGTGGGAGCGGGGTGGGATCAGGAGGGAACCATACCAAGTGCTGTGTGCATGTGTGTTTATATCACACTGAACCTCACTGTGGTGTATAATTACAATGCAGCAATACAAGTATACTAAAATATTAGGCTAAAGATGTAGAACTGGGAGTCTCCAGTATAGAGTTGATAAGTGAGGCAATGAATGACTTTTCCCCAAAAATGAATACATAATGCTATGGAAGAAATTTCAATAACACATGGACAGTCTCCAGTGTGCTTAAATAAGGACAGAAGGAGTAGTTGTGGGTGGATCTTAGGGAAATTGTGAATTGCTCTGCGCTTCTTTCCTCTTTTGTAAAATGGGAATAACAAAGGAGCTACCTCATAAGCTGTTGGGATGACTTCATGAGCTATTACATGTAGACATGTGGAACAACGCCTGGTGTGCTCAGAGCTCAGTGACTGTTCACTACTGTTATTATCACTGAAGTAACATAAGGTATCCTCCAGGTTGCTTGGTGCAATACATCTAGCACAATTCAGGAGATCTCATTTCAAGTCACTGTTCTGGATTTATTAGCTCTAATCCTTTGACCAATAATAGTGGGGAAAAGAGTGGTTGGTTTGAATATCAGGTCTACCATTTATTAGCAACCAGACCTCAGGCAGAATTTTGAAGTTTAGTTTCCTCATCTGAAAAGTGGATATAATAAAATCCACCCTGTGTATTATTGTAAGATTAGCAGTACTATATATAAAGCACCTGGCACATAGTAAATTATTATTATTTGATATTATTTTAGTGTTTTTGTTTCCTTTGGGGTTCCTTTATTTGGGTACTCCAATAATTTAGGACAGATTATTCTAGAGTGGTTTTTATCTCAGTAAATAATATGGAGACCACTCGGTGCCATTCCAAGGAATAGGCATAAAGAATAGGGGGTTGGGATATGGCTTCAGAAGATACCTTATCAAGCTTATTGCTAAAAAAAGGGGGGGGGAGAAGAGGGGGACATAAAAAGAGAGATGAATCAATTACATTTAATTGCAGAAGTCTCCTTCTTAGTCTAAGATGTTTATAATTAAGCCATATATTTGGCCACATTGGTAGGAGAGAGGACTAGAAATTGTAGATGGTACTTCTTAACAAATGGAAATGCATTAAGGAGAGTCTTTTTTTTGTGTGTGTGGTGCCAGGGATTGAATCCGGGGGAATTCTACCTCCAGGCTACACCCCCAGCCCTATTTTTTTTTATTCTTTATTTTGAAACAGGGTCTCACCAAGTTGCGGAGGGCCTCACCAAGTAGCTGAGGCTGGCCACAAACCTGTGATCCTCCAGTCTCAGCCTCCCAAGTACTGGAATTACAAGCATGTGCCACCACGCCTGGCATGCTGAGGCTGGTCTTGAACCTGCGATCTTCCTGTCCCAGCCTCCCTAGTGTTTGATAACACATCATGTCCATTTCACTCCTGAATATAATAAATATTATCAAGTATGAAAAGTAATGTAGCCAGGCACAGTGGCACATGCCTGTCATCACAACTACTTGGGAGGCTGAGACAGGAGTGCACCGGTATTGAAAAATTGATTCCCAATAAAATATAAAAGGCAGTCACTCAGGCAGGGACAGGCAACAGCTTGACCTGTTAAACTTCAGACTCTCTTTGTCCTAATGATTAACTCATAGTAAGAATGAAGAGGCAATTAAAGCCTTTAGCCTTAGGAATATGTAGAGGCAAAGCCTCTAGCCCTAAAAATATATAAAAACAACTAGAAGGCCTAAGATCACAGTGACTCTGCCTGGCACATTTTAAAGTCATGCCTTGCTCTTAGAGATTACACAGCTACACTGGCTGTAATTAGGGCCTCTGTTTACCTCTTCTTTGTGACCCAGCCTTAGTATGAGAAAGGCAAACTCCATGAATTGCTTCAAAGCACCCATAGTTGATGGGCAACCAATACAGCCCAATATAACAGAGGTAGAAAAAGATAGATCGTTAACCCCTGCACTTAGTAAGTGCACTGTCCAGAGACTAGAAGGCACCACCCGCCTAAGAAATAAGTTACTAGCCCGTTGCCTTGGTAACGCTGATAAGAACATACCAATGAGAAAACTGTATTTGAAGGCTGGGGTCAGAGGGTGCCGAGTTCCATTTTTGGGCTCTCCAGTGTTCACGCTGCTTTTCTTCTCTTCCCTTTCTATTTCCTACTGACTTTGTAATAAAATATTTGCTAAAGCTGCAACCGAGCTGCTTATTAGTTTTAATTTCCTGATTCAACAAATTTTATTTGAATGGAGGAAAAGAGCCCATAGTGCCACTTCCTCTGTAACAAGGAGGATCATAGGTTTGAGGCCAGCCTGGGCAACTTAGTGAGACTCTGTCTCAAAATTAAAAATAAAAAGGGCTGGGAGTGTAGCTCAGTGGTAGAATGCCCCTGGGTTCAATCAATCCCCAGTGTCACACACATACACACACACACGCGCACACACACACACACACACACACACACAAAGTAATGTATTCCATAACTTTTTTAATAAAAGAGGCTGAAAACCAAGGAAAACATATCTATTTGGACTAGTTTGAAAATATATATATTTTTTTGCAGTACTGGGGATTGAACCCAGGGGCATTCTACCTCCGGGCTACACCCCCAGTCCTATTTTTTTTTATTCTTTATTTTGAAACTGGGTCTTACTAAATTGCGGAGGACCTCACTAAGTAGCTGAGGCTGGCCGCGAACCCGGATCCTCCTGTCTCAGCCTCCCAAGTACTGGGATTACAAGCATGCACCACCACGCCCAGCTCGTTTGAAAATATTAAAAGCTAACAGCTTTAATACTATTCAACAGAAAATTGTCCTCAAGGGCCATGGTAAGTATTGTTACTTCTTAAGCACAATAGTATTGTATGCTGCTGTATATTATTGAAACAAGTTCCTTCTATAAGGAATTATCGTGTAAAGCATTCACTCAATATTTGTATGATACAAAATATTTCACTGATTATTAGTAATTTTTAAATTTTAATTAAATTTATTCTTTTTTTTTTGCGGTACCGGTGATTGACCACAGGGACATTCTACCTCCGCGCTACGCCCCCGGCCCTATTTTTTAATGCTTTATTTTTGAAACCGGGTTTCACGAAGTTGCGGAGGTAGAGAGAGAGAGAGAGAGAGAGATCGATCCATCGATCGACCGCGCGCGCGCGCATGCGCGCTGAGGCTGGCCGCGAAGCCGGATCCTCCGGTCTCCGCCTCCCAAAGTACTGGGATTACAAGCGTGCGCCACCATGCCCGGCTTAAATTTATTCTTAATTGATACATTAAGAAATATACATATTTATGGGTAACCACATGATGTTTTGATAAATGTACATTTTGCATAATGTTTAAATCAGGTTAGCCGGGTGTGGTGGTGCACGCTTGTAATCCCAGTACTTGGGAAGCTGAGACAGAAGGATCACAGGTTCAAGGACAGCCTCAGCTACTTAGTGAGGTCCTCTGCAACTTAGTGAGACCCTGTTTCAAAGTAAAGAATAAAAAATAGGGCTGGGGGTGTAGCTCGGAGCTAGAATGCCCCTGGGTTCAATCCCCAGTACCGAAAAAAAAATCAGGTTAAACATAATCTCCTCAAATATTTATTATTTCTCTGTGGTGAAAACATTTGAAATCCTTTCTTCTAGCTTTTTGAAAACTAGTTAATATTTGTAGTGACTCTATTCAGGTGTGGTGCCTGTAGTCCTAGTACTTGGGAAGCTGAAACAGGAGAATCACAGGTTCAAGGTCAGCCTTAGCAACATAGTGAGACCCTCAGCAACTTAGCAAGACCCTATTTCAAAATAACAAATAAAAGCCGGGCGTGGTGACACACACCTGTAACCCCAGTACTTGCAAGGCTAAGACAGGAGGATCACAGGTTCCAGGACAGTCTCACCAATGAAACGAGACTCTCATCAACCTAGCGAGACCCTGTTTCAAAATAAAATAAAATAGGGCTGAAGGTGTAGCTTGGAGGTAGAATGCCTCATGTCCAAGAAGTAAAAGAGCAAGAGGAGCCGGGCATGGTGGCACATGCCTCTAATCCCAGTACTTGGGAAGCTAAGACAGGAAGATCGAAGGTTCGAGGACAGTCTCAGCAACTTACCAAGGCCCTGTTTCAAAATAAAAATAAAATAGAGGCCGGGCATGGTGGCACACGCTTGTAATCCCAGTACTTTGGGAGGCGGAGACCGGAGGATCCGGGTTCGTGGCCAGCCTCAGCTCTCTCTCTCCCTGTCTCTCTCTCTTTCTCTGTCTCTCTCTGTCTACTAAGTGAGGCCCTCCGCAACTTCGTGAGACCTGGTTTCAAAATAAAGTATAAAAAAAAGGGCCAGGGGTGTAGCGCGGAGGTAGAACACCCTTGCGTTCAATCCCCGGTATCGCAAAAAATAAATAAATAAATAAATAAAATAAAATAGGGTCGGAGTGTAGCTCAGAGATAGATTACCCCGAGGTTCAATCCCCAGTACCAAAACAAAAACAAAAAAGAAACAAGAGGAAGGGGCTGGCATCCCATAATCCCCTTCATGACAACCCCCCAATCACCTGAAGACCTCCCACAAGGTCCCACCTCCTAAAGGTCTCCAGTACCTCCTGAGAGTTCCACCCTGGAGACTAAATCTTTAACACATGGGCCTTTGGGGGGCATTCAACATCCATACTATAACAGTGTAAATACTCATTAGTGTGCTGAGGATTCATTTTGAGGGGTTTTTGTGTCTCTTATACTGCACCACATCATCATCCTCATCATCGTCATCATAATATAGAGCTTGGGGTGTAAGGGTGTAAGGTGGAGGTAGTATGCCTCTGGGTTCAACCTCCAGTACCCTTCCCCAAATATATATATAGAATCTTTCACATTTTCTCTTGCCTATAGCAATGGTAGGAATGACAGTAAGAACCAAGGGAATGATTTTGTGTATTTCTCCTACAAATGAGTGGCCAAGCAAGTTCTTAAGCCACTCCATGGAATCAGGACAGAAGAAGAAACTGACGTTAAAAGATAGAACATCTAAATGTACTCCTAGTGAGGTATCTTGCTACTCTCCCAAACTCAAGATGAACAGAGGCAAAGATGGCATGGGGTTTTAGGCTGATCCCATGGAATTGTGGAAAAGGGCCAGGGTTTAAGCTGTAAGCAAATAGGGCCTGATGCCTAAGAGGGCTGTAGTGCAGAGCAACATGGAGGGGGCAGGGACTGGAAAAGCCCCAACAGAAGAATGCTGTAGGTGTTTTTCACTAGGAAGCTATTGGCACTTTGTATGGAATTGTTCTGCACATTGCAGGATATTTATTATCCCTATCCTCCACCCAGCAAGTGCCACTAAATTCTGTCTGCCACTGTGACAATTAAAAATGCCCTGCGCATTTCTAAATGCCCACTAGGGGGCGTTCATCACTCTGATTAGCATTTATTACACACATACTTGGTAATAAATGTAATAGGATACAATTCAGAGATCATAATTGATATTTCTCTTCTCAGGTACTGGGCCAGGAGCCTCTGAGGTCAGTACCACATATGAATTGGGAGGAGGAGAAGGAAGTAGAAGGAGGAGGAGAGTGGCAAAACCCTGGATCTACTGAGTTTAAATTTGCAAGTTGCAAGCAGGGTGTGGTGGTGCATACTTGTAATACCAGTACTTGGGAGGCTGAGACAGGAGGATTGCAGGTTCGAGGCCAGCCTCAGCAGCTTAGTGAGGATCTCCACAACTTAGTGAGACCCTGTTTCAAAATAAAAAAGTAAAATAGGGCTGGGGGTGGAGTTCAATCCCAGAACCACACACACACAAACACACACACACACACACACACACACACACACACACACACATAAAGTTGCAAATTGCAAAGTACACAGAGAAGGTCAAATTAGGCTAAGTGGAAAAGGGACTTAGCAACCAAGTGCAGTATAATAGACTCGAAAACCCCTCAAAATGAATCCTCAGCACACTAATGAGTATTTACACTGTTATAGTATGGATGTTGAATGCCCCCCAAAGGCCCATGTGTTAAAGATTTAGTCCTCAGGGTGGAACTATCAGGAGGTACTGGAGACCGTTAGGAGGTAGGACCTTGTGGGAGGTCTTCAGGTGATTGGGGGGTTGTCATGAAGGGGATTATGGAATGCCAGCCCCTTCCTCTTGTTCTTTTTGTTTTTGTTTTGGTACTGGGGATTGAACCTAGGGGTAATCTATCTCTGAGCTACACCCCCAACCCTATTTTATTTTTATTTTGAAACAGGGCCTTGGTAAGTTGCTGAGACTGTCCTCGAACCTTCGATCTTCCTGTGTTAACTTCCCAAGTACTGGGATTAGGGGCATGTGCCTCCGTGCCTGGCTCCTCTTGCTCTTTTACTTCTTGGACATGAGGTGAGTAGTCTGTTTGCCACATACTCTGTACCATAACTATCTGGTAGCAGCATCAGAGACCTGATAACAATGTGAGGAGGTAGAAAGAAGGAGGCAGATGGGGCCGAGGGCCACAGTGGAAAAACTTCATTTCCTGAGAGGCAACAACAGATGGTAACCAACTTCCAAAACTCCTAAAAAGTGATAATGAGATCAAAAGCCTCCTGAAAGTGACCAGCGCCACAAAAATCCAGTTGTTCCTGCTGATAAACAATCCCAGGAGATTCCCCAGAGTGTCCAGGAAACAGCATCTGGAACCCCAACCGAGAGAAGGAGACTCAAAGAAGGACACTATGCAAATACACTGTGCAAATCCCAGGAAACCGCCTCTGGGACCCCAACTGGAAAGGGAGACTCAGAAGTATATAAACCCCTAGACCAGCCGCTCTAGTCGGTTTTCCCACTCGGGAGCCCCTCCCTTTAGGAGCTTTCCTCTCTCGTGCAGGTCGAGTTGACTGTGAGAGAAGGCAGTGTGTGATTGACGCTCTCGCCCGGGCAACTCTCGGGTAGTGACCAGAAGGCCTCCGCTGGACATCAAGGCCCACCGAGGCCCTGAGGGGGGACCCGCACCTCTCTTCCAGCAGATCGTGTGGACTTTGGGAGAAAGCAGTTTGCGATTGATGGTGTGTGGCTCAGGCTACTCTCAAGTAGAGTCCAGAAGGCAGCTGCCAGACTCCTGGGTCCCCACTGCCCGCAAGGGTGATCTAGCTGCCTCCTTTCCCCTTCCCGGTTCTCTTTACAATAAGCCCCCTACTCGCCCTCCTGAGTCCGCGGGTGGCACTGTCACAGGAAAGCACAATAATTCCATGGGGTTCTTGGCTTCCATGGCAAAAAGAATTTCAGCACGTGCCAGTCAGAGACAAAGACAGAGGTTTATTCAAGAAAAGGGGAGATGCAGCCAGGCGTGGTGGCGCACGCTTGTAATCCCAGTACTTCGGGAGGCGGAGACCGGAGGATCCGGGTTCGCGGCCAGCCTCAGCTCACGCGTTCTCTCTCTCCCTGTCTCTCTCTACTTAGTGAGGCCCTCTACAACTTTGTGAGACCCGGTTTCAAAATAAAATATAAAAAAAATAGGGCTGGGGATGTAACTCGGAGGTAGAACGCACCTGGGTTCAATCCCTTGTACTGCAAAAAAAAAAAAAGAAAAGAAAAAGAAAAGTGGAGATACATGTTCAGGGGAAACGCGGGCCACCTCGAGAGTGTGAGAGCCGCCCTGGGATCTTTACCATCCTTTTGTTATAGGCACCTAGAGAGGGGGCTGGGTAGGGGCACACAGCAACATGGGATGGAGGTCTCCTTCCTTTGAATTTTCAGGCTGACAAAAGGTGAAATTCCTTGGGACAAGAATCCCAAGGAGCTGAGGCGTGAAGCTGGGGTACAGGGCAAATGTATGACTTCCTCTGGGATCTCCTCCCAGGAAATCGAGGTGAGACAATCGAGGGCTCTGACAAAAGGTGAAACTTTCTCACTTTCTTGTTGAGGATCTAATCATCTCAGGAATTTCAGGTATGAAGCTAGGCCATTATGATTAAAAGTGTGGCTTATTAAGGGACTTTGTCTATGAGTGAACAAGCTCTGTGAAGTGAAGCTAAGGATTATGAAGTTTTTTAGATTTTAAAACTATATTTTCCTTTCCTTCCCAATTTGTTTCCTTTCTACCTAATATTTTATTTCTTATATCCTACCTCAGTACTTTGTAGACAAGAACCCCGGAAAGGAAACGCCGTTTCAAATGGGTCTGCCTGATCATGGGCTGGAACCTCTAAAATTGTGAGCCAAAACAAACTTTTTTTTTCTCTCTCTCTCCCTCCTTTTTTTTCTTTTCTCTTCTTCTTCCTTTTTTTTTTGGCACTAGAGATTGAACCAAGTGGCATTCTACTTATGAGCTACACCCCAGCTCTATTTTATTTTTTATTTTGAAACAGGGTTTCACTAAGTTCTTACAATCATCCTGTCTCAGCCCCCCAAGTACTGGGATTACAGGTGTGTGTCACCAAGCCCGGCTAAGCTTATCTCTTTATAAGTTATTTATCACAGGTATTTTGTTATAGTGACTGAAAGCTAACATACCCCTCTTTATTTCAGCTCTTTAAATTGGCAGGAAGTACCTGACTGCCATATATCAGCTATTTACCTTGTTTATGGTTAATTATTTGTGAAGTTTTTATGACTATGTATTGACAAGCAAGTGACCCTTTTACTTCTCTATGACTGTAAATACCACTGAAGTAACCCCCAACTATATAGGACTGAAGATTGCCATTATCAACAGATGAGATACTTTAAACTCTAATCTGTGCATTTATTTATTTATTTAATATTTATTTATTTTTGTGCGTGTGGTACTGAGGATTGAACCCAGGAGCTTTCTACTTCTGAGCTACACCCCCAGTCCTTTATTATTATTATTCTTATTCTTATTATTATTATTATGGTACTAGGGATTGAACCCAGGGGCATTCTACCTCCGAACTACACCCCAGCCCTATTTTTTTATTCTTTATTTAGAAACAGGGTCTCACTAAATTGCAGAGGGCCTCACTAAATTGCTGAGGCTGGCGGCCAACCTGCAATCCTCCTGTCTCAGCCTCCCAAGTACTGAGATTATAAACATGTGCCACTATCCCCGGCATAATCTGTACATTTTTAAGTCAACAGAATATTTATTCTCTATTTCATGCTAACTATAGTTTAAAAATTAACTGTTGTACCAGGTGTGGACAGGATGTTTTGTTTTTGTTTTTGTTTTTGTTTTCATCTAGATGCCGTTAACATCTAGGTTTCAGGCTTGATAAGCTTACACTGTGCACACACATGTCTTTGGAGATGATCCAAATAGTAATTCCTTTTATTTTACTCACTCTAAGTAGGACTGGAGTTTATCTCCTTGTTTGATACTGGTGAGAAGCTCATTTTTATGTTAGTAATTTCTACTTTCCTCCCTTTCCAGAAAACAATAGAATTTTACTTTGTTCTCAAAAACACCAAAAATAGTCTTGAAAATAAAACAAAAAGACACCATGTTTTCCCATTTAGGAATTGTGATGCCTTGGGGGAGTTTTCAAGAAAAAGAACTAAGCTGTAAGCTTTTGTTGTTTTCTTAGTGACAGTTCATTTTAAAACTATACTTGCCACAAAATAGAGGATAAATATTTCATTGATTTTTAAGAGGGGCAACTTACAACTTAAAGTATCTCATTGTTCATGCCGGCAATCTTCAGCCCCTACATACTTACGGGTTACTTCAGTGGTATTTATGATCACAGATAGTAAAAGGGGCACTTGTTTGTATCGAAACGCAAGAAAACCTTAAGCTCTCATAAGCACATTATCAGATCTTCCGGTCTTTCATGGGGACTGATTTTGGTAAATTCTGTTTTATGTTACAAAAGAGCAAAATGACTCTGTTCTAATATACTTCTAGTTTTGCAACCCAAGTCCTGTGAAATTTCATGTTCTCATGATTAAACATGTGGGCTAGTCAACCTCCTCGCCCCATATCAAAACTGAGCAATAAAACAAAGGAACATGCTGAAGTCAGTCTATTTTATTGTGTACCTGATACCTTTTTGTGGTTGAATATTTTTTTTTTTTTGCAGTACTGGGAATGGAACCCAGGGGCATTCTACCTCCGAGCTACACCCCCAGACCTATTTTGTATTCTTTGTTTTGAAACAGGGTCTCACTAAGTTGCGGAGGGCCTCACTAAGTAGCTGAGGCTGGCCGCAAACCCGGATCCTCCAGTCTCAGCCTCCCAAGTACTGGGATTACAAGCGTGCGCCACCATGCCCGGCTTTTGTGGTTGAATTTTAAGATTGATTCATGAAAATGTCTACAAGCTTGACTTTCAGGTCATTTCTGACAGCCTGTGGTTCATTCCATTGTTCAGGAGCTTGGTATTGTGTGTGTGTGTGTGTGTGTGTGTGTGTGTGTGTGTGTTACTGGGATTGAACCCAGGGACATTCTACCTGTGAGCCCTGTTTTTTATTTTCTATTTTGAAACAGGGTCTCACTAAGTTGTGGAGGGCCTTATTGCTGAAGCTGGCCTGGAACCTTTGATTCTCCTGTCTCAGCCTGCCAAGTTTTGGAATTACTAGCGTACACCACCATGCCCGACTGTATTCTGCTTTTTATTTGTTTGTTTTAGTTTTCAGTCAGAATGAGTTGGTAGCTCAGAAGGTATCTATGCTTTAATTACATAAAGAATAGAAAAAATTTAGAAAGACAGACTTCTTGGAGGTTTTTTTTTTTTTCATGTAGAAGGTATTGGCTATGTTGCTCAGACTGGCCTTGAAGTCCTGGGCTCAGCCTCCCTAGTAAATGAGGCTATAAGTGTGTACCACCACACCCAACTCTTAGACTTTTTTTTTTTTTTTGCGGTACCGGGGGTTGAACCCAGGGGCATTCTACCTCTGAGGTACACCCTCAGCTCTATTTTTATTCTTTATTTTGCTACAGGGTCTCACTAAGTTGCAGAGGGCCTCACTAAGTAGCTGAGGTTAGCTGCGAACCTGTGATCCTCCTGTCTCAGCCTCCCAAGTACTGGGATTACAAATGTGCACCACCACGCCTGACTTAGACTTCTTAATTATATTAGTGTGTTCTAAGCTGGGCACGCTTGTAATCCCAGTACTTGGGAGGCTGAGACCAGAGGATCCAGGTTCGCGGCCAGCCTCAGCTACTTAGTGAGGCCCTCCGCAACTTAGTGAGACCCT
>PVJS01054708.1:0-12875 GCA_004027185.1 Glis glis | reverse complement strand
TCTCTACTGGATTTTAAGGGACAGAATCAGAGCAGGATGACCAGCCAGGATTGGTATTTGGAGGTAGGTTCTCCTAAAGGCAGACCCTAAAGCGACCCTAAAGCAAGGATTGGGGTAAAAGAAGTGTATTCAGAAGGTAGTCTTAAAAAGCACTTTGAAGAATGGACAAGAGGCTTATTAATGGGGATAAAATGGAATATGTGCATTTAATGAATACATCCAGGCACAATTCCAATGAGGACCTGCTAAGAAAAAGTAGAGCATATCTTAGAACTGTTCCAATGAGGGGCAAGGAAGCTGGGGTATTAATCCACCAACTCCTGACCTTCATCAGCTGGAGACTGTCCAAATAATTCCTGGGACTTTAATTCCCCAGAACTTCTCTTCTAGTGAAGGGAAAATATGCTCCCAGAGAAGGCTCTCAGGCAGATACATGCAAGAAACTGTAATGTGCACAGGGAAACTATCTACAGGAGAGACCTCTAGGGTAAGCCACTGAGATATCAAAATCTGAGGTCATTCCAATTAACAGAGTGCTGAAAACTGAATGAAAGAGAAAATTATAATATTTGAATGATATTATCAGTTTGGAAGCAAGAATATCAAGAGAAGAAAGGAATTCTTCATGGAAGCTGGTAAAAAATAAATAATGTTAAAAAGCTAGTATGTGAGCATGCAGTCAAATTTTTATGAAGCAGAAAACTCTTAAATCATGATGATTCCAGTAAATGCAGAGAGGGACTCTTCTACAGCAGTTTACAATCAATAATTTTATCTATAATCTGCCATCTGCTGTTCCAGGCACTTTGTTGCACACTGAAGAATACTTTATGTTTATCACTTCTTTGCAGCCACCCAGCAAATGAAGAAACTAAGATTTGGGTGAATTAGTTGGTGTCTCAAAGTCACTGAGCTAGTAAATATTGGCCCCTTACTAGCTCTACGATCTTGACAAGATGAATTTGAATTTTTCCATTAAGTAACTGTAATTGTATGTTCTCGGGTTTCTTCACTGTAGAGAAAAATACTGTATTCCGTGACCTATAAAACCTCTCACAACTTGGACAGTCTTATGCAGTCTGGAATATTCTAGCTGAAATTCATCCCTGTATTGAGTAGGCAAAACATGGACCTCTCCTGCTGTCCATTAACATAACCACCCTCACCACAACAATTAAAATCTGAGGTCACTTCGATTCCAATATTTATAGTTTCCCCATTAACTTGTTCTTTTCTTTGTTCTAGACAACATGTCAAGTTATAGCATGAAATATTTCTCAAGATCATCTAGTTTCCTTTGTTTTAATATCATGATAACTACTCTTTAATGCTAGAAGGAATCTGAATAAGTGTAAATTTGCTGATTTTTCTATTCCGTCGCCAAGCTATATGCCAAACTCTTTGGGAAGCAAAGGGATAGATGGGTCCTGATTCCTACCCTCAAAAGAATGATAATATTGTAGTGGGAGAGGAAACTAATATTTAAAAATCTCCTTTTCATTCATTGTCTTTAATCTTCACAAAATCCCAATAAAATAATCCAGTAAATACCCATGTCAGGTGCCATCTATAGATTATTTTCCTCTTATCTTTTACCCCAAGTAGATTTTTACTGATGTCCCCCTCATCCCATGGTAAGACCTAAATTAAATTCAAAAGTGTCTAGTTGGAATAAATAGCTTCAACAATTTGTAGAATCCTCCTCCTAACTCCAACATGCAAAATGCTCAAACGGATCTTGACCTATGCATGAAGAACTACTATGATTTGAAGAACCAAATGAAAGCAATGATATTATCCTCATCCCCACCAAAATATCATCCAAATCCTCCTGGAGGAGCCACGAAGATTCCAGCATAAAGTACACGAAAGCTGCATATCTGATGATTTCTAGTGGGTCAGAAAAAAAAATTGATGGAAGCAGGAAATTGCTGATAATGCCTATTCCAGCTGCTTGCCAGATTGGTTTCCTTGCTGCAATTATTGGCACCTAGTTTTCAGTTACTGATAGAGCAAATGTGTTTTATCCATTCCCATAAACAAAGAACATGAAGAGTAGTTTGCTTTCACTTGATGGGGACAAAATTATGCCTTTACTGCCCTAGGAGTGTCAACTCTGGGTTGTCAGCCTCCCGATTCTGTATCACAATCTAGTTCTCAAGAATAACTCACAATCATGTAGGCTATTATGCTGACTTAGTCCATGAAGCACACTGTATTGATAATACATAAAGCAGCAAGTTGCTTGAGAGAAAAAAAAGTGTGGTGTTTGGCAGACTTCATTATAGAAAGAAGCAAGATATCCTCATGGAGATTCTATATCTTGCTCAATTTACCAAGTGTTTTGAAAGCTCTAGAAAGGGCCAAGGGCTAGCGTCGATACTGAAGCTGGTCTTGACTTCAGTGAAGGGGGCTCTGGCATATGGCTTTATGACTCAATATGTCCACTGGAGCAAAGGTCTCTTCACTGATGGAACATCACAAATAGGCCCTTACACAAGTAAGCAATCTTCTTTTGAGACTGAACTCATGCCCATGAAAACATTAGCCCTCCTTATCCATGAATTTTCAGACATCGCAGCATAAGATTAGATTTTCACAGGGCGTAAAATCTACATTAAGATTGGGAGGACCTCCCTTGCTCACACCTGCATCACACAAAAAACAAGGACCTTCATTAAGTGACTTGATCATTTTCCAGGTCTGTGTTTTACATTTTTGCTAATTTATGGCTTAGACAAAAGAGCATGAAATTCACTGTTCAGCATTCCTCTGGAACTGCAGGGTAATCTCACCTTTGTAACACTATAGCCTCTTTCTGTCCAACCTCAATGCCCTGTCCTGCAATTGGATTTTCTTGGCAGCTGCATTGTCTCTTTAAAATCGGTATAGTACACTCACTGGAGATGAGAACACTGTTATCAAACACACTTTGGTGGATTTTTCAAAGCACATGCTTTTGTCTTGGAATTAAACTAAAAACTAAAACCCCATTTTATGTCATTATGACAATTCCTGTGAAGCCCTATTAAATATGATGCTGCAGAAGCAGAAGCTAATGGTAATTACTGTTTAATGGCATTGAGTTCAGTTCCATTTCAAAGAACAGCCTCCAGAAATTAGATCCCCAGCACGGGGAAATGTTTGAACCTGCCACCACTTGTAGCTAGCTAATGTAGTGAAAGTAAAATTGTTAAATGACTGAAGCAGCATCCACAGGCATCTTAATAACCTCTGTTCTTGTCCATCTGTGCATTGGCTTATTTTTTAATCTTGGAATGCTTTACTTATTCATCGCATAGCACCAAAGAGGAAATGTGACCAACTTCATAGCCCAAGAATTTCCAGAGATTTTATTATTGACATTACTAATAGTACGTAGTATAATAACAAAAAAATTATAGGCTGGGCAAGCCTAGTTGTGAATTTTGCTAATTTCCTGACTGCATAATGCTAAGAAAGTTACTAATCTCTCTGAGCTCCAGGGTTCACATTTGCTTTAAATGAAATAATGTATTTTAAATGCTTGCCACAGCACCAGATACATAACTAAGCTCTCAACAAACACCTGCTATTATTATCTTCTGCGGTTATTCTGCTGGCAAAGCTGCCTTCAGAGATGCCCTAAAATAGTTTGTCTTAAACAAGGAATAAGGAAAAGAGCTCCACATGTTGGGAAGAACTAACCCATCATGAGGATGATTAGCCCGCACTCTCTCTTGCTTATTTCCCTAGGGATATCTAAGGATCTTTTGCAGCTGGTGGTGAAGCTCACATAACAAAAAGATGGAGCTGTATGAAGGAGGCTTACAGACTCCTAGGAAGGAGGAGGCCTGAGCCACTGAAACCCAGGGGCCTAAACAGCCAGCGAGCCAACTGGTGGGAAGGAGGAAGGAGAAGTCAAGCAATAATGTGTACTATGAAAATCATTAATGCACCTGTGTGGCCAGTGTGGAGTAGTTACGACCTGCTTCTGTGCTCATTCTAATCACTGAGTTTGGCCCAGCGGATACTATCAGAAGGTCCAGGGAGCAAATGTTCTACCATGGCTGTGTAATGACATTCTGTCTGGAGGCAATGGTCAAAGAACAAAATCTACACTAGAATCAAGTCTATTTTCAGGGCTAAAACTGGGTGAGCTCCAAAAGGCTCCAACTATTTTTCAGGGGAAATAAATAGACTTGGAGATATTCTTCACCAGCTCAGTCTGCATATCAGAGACAGACATGCACGCATTTTGCTATTTGTGGCAGCAATGCTGTGTGCTTTATCTGTAAGCCTGCGGTGACCAACGTGAGCAGCTCTCCCTCTTTTTCCAAATAAAATAAGTATAGGTAACGTGGACCAAGCATTTATGACACACCAAGTACAAAACACTTTATAGAAACCTGATCAAGTTTGAATCTGAGTGAGCACAGCCACGATACTATGAGCTTTTCTGGAGCCTGTGCACAAATTCTCTTTTCTCCTGTCAGATGTCGGTCCATGTGAATGCTCTTCAGGTTCCAACGGGGCCAGAAGCATAGAGGAAGGATTCCGCAGCTCCACTGTCACAATGGCCTCCGATTCTTAAGCAAACCCATTTCACTAAGCATTCTGGAACATCAAGCCTTTCTATTCTACTGCAGTCGTTACCTTGATTTTCCACTCTGTGGCTAGCTGCAAGTAACGAGCTTGCAGTCAGCAAGTTCTGTGCATTCCAAAGCTCATAAAGGCCTTGTCATTGGACCCTGTGGACTTGTTCCTCCTTGCAATCCTGACAGCTGACTTCAGTCTTGGTTATGATTAATGACAACTTGGTAGTGACTGACATAGCACCTTTGGTCTCCAGATTACAAAATGTTTTGCGGAAGTTCTCTCACAGTCTCCTCCAGGAGGATGTTAGGATTTAGGAAGCCAGAGAAGTTAAGCTACATCCCCAATGAATAGTAATGAATGAAAAAAAAAAAGAAATTAGGCCTCTCTGGGCTTGAGCACTGCTTCTATTCACAGAGCCACGGTGCCTCCCAAGAAGGAAGAGAATGAAAGCAATGTGTGTAGAAACTCAGAGCACAGATGGGAAGAATTTCAACATGCCCCCCCACTTTTTTGTCTCTCAAAGTCTACTTGTGGCTTCAAAATAGATGACATTAGTCAAGCGGGACTAATAATCACTACTAGTTCTTGATCAAGGATCTTTAAAAAAACTTAGAGAGTTGTTAGCATTTTCAGGCTAAGATTTCAGGCTAAGCATTATCTTTCTAAGATAAGCAGTATGATCATCCTTGTTTCAAGATTAACAACAACCAGGGAGACAGACTTATTTTGAGTGTTTGAGCTGTACAGAAAATCTTTAGACTTAGTCATAGCCTATGCTATGACAGACCCACTGTAGCTTCAATGACTGCAAACTCCCCTTCTTTCTCAAACTCTATCAACCTACTCTCCAAGATGAAGAAGAGGCTGTCTTGAGAGAAGAGGTTCTTGAGGCCTATTTGGGACAAGTTTGGATTTATCCCTTTAAGCAGAGGGAGGTCAAAGTGTTCAGTAGAAAAATCCTTGGACTCATCGAAAAGCTGACTTCAAGCCCTGGCTTAGACCTGGCCTGCTTAGCACATTTCCTTAATCTTCCAATGAGCTGTCTCCTGGAGGTGAAATGAAAGCTCTCTTCTGACTCAGCTCCTGGGCTGCTTTGCATATTGGATCACCAAGATATGAACACATCAAGCTCTTCCAAAGAATAGCTGGTGATTGATAGTAACCAAAAACAATTTAAGACATTTGGTGAAGACCAGTGGATACAGTTTATTGAACATATGTACCAAGCATCCCGGTAGCAAGAAGAAATGTGTGAAGCACAGTTCCTTTCGTTCTGTATCTCAGAAGCTTGCCTTAGATACATCCAAAAAAGGTAGCTAAAACCCAGCTTTTGTTGTGAAGCATGCAAATAAATAGAGATCTAAATTCTGTAGGAGATTCATGTGGAAGAGAGGACATAAAAGGTATAGAAGGGTTCACAGAATCGAAGGTGAAAAACAAGGAAAAGGAGAAAACCAGGTGGAAGGGAACATAACCATGCTGAGGTATTAGGAAAGGCTAGTCTCCATGGGGGCAGCTGTAGACAATTTTAAAGGATGAAGAGAAAGTTTACATTAGAGAAATAAAATAAATGAAGTAGAAAAGAAAGAGATGGGAAGACTAGAATGCCACATTATGACTCAGGGCCTACCTATCGTGTTATGCACACAAAAAACAGTGGGAAGAAATAACAGAAGGATAAACCTCTCATTTATGAAATAAGTAAACAACATGGGCAAAACGCTTATCAATAAATGTTTAATGTCTACCAGCAAAACAATATGAAACATTCCTGAATAATACAAAAGTAGATTTGTACACATAGAAAGATGTCCTGTGTCCTCAAGTAGGAAGACTCAATGCAAACAGATGTCACTATCACTAAGTTTAATTATAAATGCAATGTGATCCCACTAAAAATGACATTTTTCTGGAGCTTAGCAAATTAGTTACACTATTTATTATTAAAAATAATAATAAACAATTATAAGTTGCTATCTCTGAGAATGAATAGCAATAGGATGGGATAAAGGGTAGCTAGCCCTACTATACAGTAAAGCTACACACAAAACAAGGAAACCATGTGGTGTGAGAAAATAGATTAGCAAATCAATTCAACAGAATTAAATATCTAGGAATAGGACCAGCAACCTATGGATATTTAGTATATTTAACAAGCAGAATTGCAAATCAGTAGAGGAGGAATAAAACACTCAATAGGTGAATTTGGGATAACTGGCTATTCATGTCACAAAAAAAGGATAAAAATAGATCATTTCTCACACCATACGCCAGAAAAACAAATGCCAATGGATAAGATACTTAAAGAAAAAATTGAAAACTTCCCAATACTGCAAGAAAACATGGGTAAATTCTCTATACCCCAGAAGAGGACAAACTTAAATAAGAAGCAATAGAGAGAGTAAGTTATATAATAAATGAACTAAGTACTGTGGCAAGAATAAATTGTAAGTAAAGTAGAAAAAACAAATTACAAACTAGGAAAAATATTTGCAATCTATATGAAATAAAAGAAAGATTGTCTATTATTGAGAAAAATTCCAATAACTAGTAGAAAAATGAGCAAGAGATATGAATATACACTTAGAAAAAGAAAGGCTGAGGAAGTTTCTACCTGTGCCTATATGTTGGAGTGTTGTGTCTATGCCCTCCTCTAGTAACTTCATAGTCTCTGGTGTAACTTCCAGGTCTTTGGTCCATCTCAAGTTGACTCCTGTGCAGGGTGAGAGGTAAGGATTTAGTTCCATTTTTCTACAAATGGATAACCAATTTTCTCAACTCCATTTGTTGAAAAGGTTGTCTTTTCTCCAATATATGTGTCTGGCACCTCTGTCAAAAATCAATTGGCTATAAATGTGTGGCTTTGCATCTGTATCTTCTATTCTGTTCCATTGGTCTATGTGTCTGTTTTGTACCAACGTCAATCTCATACCTTATATTGGAAAGGGGGGAGATGGGCAGGTGGGGGTGGCAAAAAATGCTGAGTGCATGTATGCCATTGTCAACATGATTTACATTATGATGTGAGACTATAATGCACCAATAAAGGCACATTAATGTAAAAAAAGAAAAAATGTAAGTGGTCCTCTACCATGAAAATATGCTCAACATCATTCATAATAAAAAAGCTGCAGATTAAATACAGAGATATATTTGTCATCTATCAGACTGTCAAAAATCTAAAAGTTTAGTAACATATTCTGCTGGTTAGGCCTTGGGGAAATAAACCTCATACATTGCTGATGGAATGCCAAATGGAGCAACCCCAAGAGAAGTGAATTAAGCAATATCTTGTAAAACTACATATGCTTTTGCCATTTGAATCACCAAACTCATGTCAGTTTGTAACATAATTATAAAATGATCCCTTCCTCGCCCCCAAAAAAAGATGTTTTTATAAAGGCTATTCATTGTGTTATTATTTGTAACAACATAAGTGTAGAAATTCAAATGTTCATTCAACAGAAGTTGGTTAAATAAACTATAGTGCATTTACACATTGAATTTCTATCAGCTGTAAGAAGAACCAAGGATTATCTCTAATACTACTATGCTATCTTATGAAATCATGTAAATGTTTTTAAAAACTATAAAACAAAGTTATTCAAACATAAAATAATTCTTGGGAGTTGGAAAAAATAATGGGCCCAAATGACTGGGCATTGAGTTTTTGGTAATCACATGGAAAGAAATTATTTCAAGTGATTTGGAAACACAGTGACTCAACCATACACCCCTAAAAGAATATAATCTAATAATAAAAGAGAATTCCAAAGAAATCTTAATCAATTGATCTTTGGTATTCATATTTTGGTGGTACTATTGACATTGTTATGCTGAACTGTTGGTGTGAGTGTGTGTGTAGGATAAAACAAATGGATAATCATGTTGGTGATGTTGGGAGTACAATTTTTGCTGTGGGAGAATAGAGATACAAGTATACAATCAGAGAAGTGAAGTAAAACCGCTACAATAAGGACTTCAGTTGGAATAAGCAGTATAGATTAATGTTGTATCTTCTTTTTAAAATATTAACCTTTTACTTCTGTCCTCTGAAATACCTAGAAAGGATGTATTCAATACAAATGGGTCCCCTTATTCCCTAGACTGTCTCCATATGGCATTTTCCACCAGAAAAAAACAATTATGGTACCTACAAGAAAGTGCTGATTCTAGATATAGAACAATAAATGTAGAACATTTTTCAGTTCATAAAATCAAGTTATCAAAATCTGCTTGAGTTGTATAAAAAGAACTCAAAAGTCAACTTTCAGGGGCTCTCAACTAGTCAATGACACTTCAATTTGAGCATCGGAATTGATAATGTCTCTATGAGATTTAAAGTAATCCTAAGTTTTTAAATTATTCTAAAAATGAAACTTAAAAACCAACCCACTGTTCGTCATTGAAAGATACTTGGAGAATCAGCACGTAATTCTGAAAGCTAATAAAGAACCAAGCTTCTGTCCTGTCTTTCCTGTATGAACTACCTCAGGGTAACCAAATAGTTGATAGAGAATTATTCCTTTTAAAAAGAATTACATTAGTTAATAAACAATAGCACCACTTTGGATCCTCTAATGAAACAAAGTATCATCAATAGCTTCTAAAGCCACTAGGTGAAAAGATGATGGGGCATTTTATAGTGGCTGGAACAAGCTGATGGCCCCTAACATGCTGGTCAATCCTAACCTCACAAAAATAAAGAAAGCAGCTATTAGATTCCACATCAGTAATGAAATGCAAAGTTCTCACCACTATGATGTATTCTTATCAGAAATTTGAAGCTAAATCTGATCCTACCTGTAGATATAGTTAATAGCTGAATCATATAAAATTGTCCATTTTGACCTACAAAAATATTATTTTATTTGGTTCAACCTAATACCTAGAGAGGCAGAGAAACGAGTTAAGTTAAATTCAATGTGAATCAATCAGCAAAATAAAAACAAAAACAGAAACAAAATCAACCAGTTGTGCAACAAAGCAATAACAAATTTATGAGGAATTTTTTTTTTTTTTTTTTTTTTTTTAGTACTGGGGATTGAACTCAGGGGCATTCTACCTCCGAGCTACACCCCCAGCCCTATTTTTTATTCTTTATTTTGAAACAGGGTCTCACTAAGTTGTGGAGGGCCTCACTAAGTAGCTGAGGCTGGCCAGGAACCTGGATCCTCTGGTCTCAGCCTCCCAAGTACTGGGATTACAAGCATGGGCCACCACGCCCGGCTTATGAGGAAATTTTAAAAGGTGAAGAGAGTACTTATTAAGTGAAAAGACTTATAAAACTTATTGCTGAAACTCAGGTATGGACCTCAATAGGATCCTGATTCAATCAATCTGTTATCAAAAAAGAGATCATTTAGGAAACCAAAACTGTTCAGATATTTGATGGTAATATGGAATTCCTACTAATTTTTAGATAATTTCATGTCATAGTGGTTATTTTAAAAACAGGTAGTTATCTTTCACAGATATGGATGGGAATGTATTACAGATTAAATTTAATTAGTCTGGGATTTGCCCTAACATAATATAAGGAGTAGATGTCGGAAAGGAAATATGAGTATAAATTAATAAGATTGACAATATGTTGATAATTATGGAAGGTAGGTTCTGGTTGCATGGGAGTTAAACTATTCTTTATACTCTGTGTGTGTGTGTGTGTGTGTGTGTGTGTGTGTGTGTGAATACATTTCCCATCATTTAAAAAAAACTGGAGGGTCATTGACAACCTTACATCCTTGAAGAATACATTCATCAAATTATAAAAATTGATACACCCATTCATTCTTGTCTAGCATTTTCTATGGGACATAGGAGCCCAATATAACTCTGCAAATCCTTTCAACTTGAAAGTTTAAAACCAAAAGCAAAGGTATCTTCAGAAAGAGTGGGTGGCAAATACACTTCCCTTACAAGCTTTTTTAAAAGGGAGAAATGAAAGAAAAAAGTCAACATGCAGGTCAGATGTTTATAATTCTCTAATGCTCCAACAGATCAGCTAGAAAAAGTTTCCCCAAATAAATTGATGTTGTATAACTCAAAGACAGGAAAGGTTGGGCAAACCTACTGCATTTTTTTAACAAGACTTTAGAAGTGAACCAATTTAAACTACCTGAGCAGAAAATAAAAATGATATATTACTTTTTTCCTCTAAGGGATATAGTTCTATGTTTTCCAAAAACTCTTAGTAATCTAAGACACATTAACATGTGCTGTCAGCAAACTTGTTTATGCTATTAATTTTCTTAAGAAAGCTTTCTCCAAAAGGCATAAGGATAAACTAAAAGTTTGCTGTGTCCTTTTTTCTTTTTTTTTTTTTTTGTGGTACCGGGGATTGAACGCAGGGGCGTTCTACCTCCGCACTATGCCCCTGGCCCTATTTTTTATACTTTATTTTGAAACCGGGTCTCACGAAGTTGCGGAGGGCCTCACTAAGTAGAGAGAGAGACAGAGAGACAGAGAGAGGGAGAGAGAGCGAGACAGCTGAGGCTGGCCATGAACCCGGATCCTCCGGTCTCCGCCTCCCAAAGTACTGGGATTTCAAGCGTGCGCCACCACGCCCGGCCTTGCTGTGTCTTTAAATCTATTCATTTTAGATTTTCTACAAGGCATCAAATTATTATTTAAAATCTAATTCCCACTACCCTCAAAAACAGCAGCATCTTCTGTCATTCCCTTACCATGTGCACTTTTGCTATGGGGGACACATTCTAAGGTGGCCCTCAATCATTCTGCCCCCAGGTATTCAAGCTATTGTGTAATCTCTTCCTCTGTGTAGGCAGGAGTGGTTACTTGCATCTAGCCAATATAATGTAGCAAAGATCATTGGATGTCACTTCTGTGACTATGTTATGTTAGGTGACAGTTGTGATGAAATGACATTTCTATGATTTGGCTATGATGTGTGCATGACTCTGTCTTGCTAATATGCACCAAAGAGACTCTTCTGCTGGTACATATTGGGTTGAAGAAGCAACTCAAGTTGCTAAGGTATGACTTGAGAAGGCCCCCTGGTAGGGAACCACAGGCAATGTGGAGGAGTTGAGGGCCATCTTCCTAAGACCACTAGGGGCTGAATCTTGCTAAACATTTGGACTCGGAAAAGAATCCATAACTCCAAAGTGGCATGCAGCCCATCTGGCACCTTAATTACAGCTTTGAAGACCCTGAGCCAAGGACCCAGATAAGCCATGCCAGAATCCTGATCAATGAAATGTGTGCAAGAATAAAGGTGTGCTATTTTTATGGTTATAGATTAGGCAGCAATTGAAAATAATATACTCATAAGTATATTTCCATGGTCACCATGCCATTTTCAAGTTAGTCTGTGTCATGGTTAGATATAAAATGTTCCCTGAAGAGCTCAAGTATTAATGCTCAGAGTTGATATAATTAAGTTAGGAGGGTTGTAAATTCATCAGTGGATAAATCCATTGTGATGGAACTACTGGGTGGTAACCTAGGCAGGTGGGTTCCATCAAAAGGCTGGAAGAGGTGGGTCCCTAGGCGTGTGGCCTTAAGGACTGTGCTTGTGTCTTTGAATCCCCTTGCTTGCCCTCTCTTGCTTCTGGCCTCCATGATGTGAGTGCAGAGCCTTGCTCTCTCCTTTTCTCTGCCTCCCACCTCCATGCCCTGAGCTCTACTGACCTAGCCTGACATGGATTGAACCTCTGAAATCTCCAGAACTGTGAGCAAATAAATTTTCCTTCTTCTAAGTAGTGTGGTCAGGTTTATTGGGTCACAGTAGTGAGAAGATTGGTCAAAACAGTCTGTTTGGAATGACCTCCCCCCCTTATTTACTTGCCATGTATTTTTATAAAATATAATGGAGCAAAATGTAAACTTAAACATCTTCTCTGGTAAGTTCCTCCGATCTGATTTTCTAATCTACATTCATGCTCTCACCACTGAAATTTATGTATCTGCAGTTGCTTTAATATCCGTCTATTGTTGCAAATACTGCCTTCCATTACTGATATCCATGGCCTTCATCTCTCACCAGATGTTGAGTTTCACTTTTTTTTTTTTTTTTTGCGGTAGCGGGGATTGAACCCAGGGGCATTCTACCTCCGTGCTACACCCCCGGCCCTATTTTTTATACTTTATTCTGAAACCGGGTCTCACAAAGTTGCAGAGGGCCTCACTAAGGAGAGAGAGAGAGAGAGAGAGAGAGAGAGAGAGACAAGGAGAGAGAGAGAGTGAGAGAGCTGAGGCTGGTCGCGAACCCGGATCCTCCGGTCTCCGCCTCCCAAAGTACTGGGATTACAAGCGTGCGCCACCACGCCCGGCAC
>PVJS01054707.1:0-12873 GCA_004027185.1 Glis glis | reverse complement strand
TTTTGAAACCGGGTCTCACGAAGTTGCGGAGGGCCTCACTAAGTAGAGAGAAAGAGAGACAGGGAGAGAGAGAGAGAGAGACAGAGAGCTGAGGCTGGCCACGAACCTGGATCCTCCGGTCTCCGCCTCCCAAAGTACTGGGATTACAAGCGTGCGCCACCACGCCCGGCTTGTCGCTTTGCTTTTAAACTTTTCATTTGACCCTCAGCTCCCCTAGAAATGTCAACCCTGAGGCTGGGAGGTCACAGCACAGGGCAAAGGGGTCAAAGCTGGGACTCCATCCCAGGTCTGTGGCTCTGCGGGCTGGACAGTGATGGTCACAACCAAGGGCGCGGGCAGTTGGTACTGTGGGACTGAAACCCAGGCCAGTCACTTCCCACTGGTGCACTGGTTAACCTGCCCATGCCTCAGTTTCTTCATCAGTAAAATGGGCATAACAGGACACACTCTAAAGGGCTGCTATGAGGATGAGACGATGGTATCTAAAGCATTTAGCACTGCTGGGCATGGCACTGCGTTCCTTTAATCCCAGCTTTTCAGGAGGCTGAGGCAGGAGGATTACAGATTCGAGATCAGCCTGGGCAGCCAGGTATGGTGGTGCACACTTGTAATCCCAGTACTTGAGAGGCTGAGACAGGAGGATCTGGGTTCGCGGCCAGCCTCAGCTATTTAGTGAGGCCCTCCACAATTCAATGAGACCCTGTTTCAAAATAAAGAAAAAAAAATAGGGCTGGGGGTGTAGCTCGGAGGTAGAATGCCCCTGGGTTCAATCCCTAGTACCACACACAAAAAAGATCAGCCTGTCTCAAAATAAAATAAAAAGGGCTGGGTGTGTAGCTCAGTGGTACAGCACCCGAGCTCAATCCCTAGTAATGAAAAACCAACAAATAGCCGGGCGTGGTGGCGCACGCTTGTAATCCCAGTACTCGGGAGGCTGAGACCAGAGGATCCGGGTTCGCGGTCAGTCTCAGCTACTTAGTGAGGCCCTCCGCAACTTTGTGAGACCCTGTTTCAAAAATAAAGAATAAAAAAAAATAGGGCTGGGGGTGTAGCTCGGAGGTACAATGCCCCTGGGTTCAATCCCCAGTACCGCAAAAAAAGGCAAAACAAATAAATAAAGCATTTAGCACAACGCCTGCCACAGAGCCTGTGTTCAAGGTTAGTCCGGCCTGTAAGCAGAACACGCTGGAATTATGACGAATGGGCAGGTGGAAAATGAGCAAAATCCAAGATGCGGCTCCGCTAAGAGGTGGGGCTGCACCTCCTCCTCCGCCACCCCCGCTGGCGCCCCGGGTCGGCCCGGTGGCCAGGAGCCGCACAGGTGGCCTCTCATTTCCTTAGAGAGCACGCTCCACCGGCCGCCTGTGGGACAGCGGTGGCCGGGATGTCCGGCCTCAGTCAAATGGTTACGCTCCAAGCCCAGGGCTGCGGCCGGGCCCCTGGCCACGGCAGGGAAATGAAGGGGCACCTTGGGCAGCCACGGACACGGGGACTTACTGTGACGACCAAGCCAAGGGGCCTGAGGTCCCCGAGCAGGCGCGGCGCGGGGCCCTCGGGAGCCACCAGCCCCGAGTCTGGGGTGGGGTGGGCAGAGGAAGCAGAGTGCTGGCTTTGTCACCCTCGCCCTAGCTAAGGTGGCAAAGGTGACGGGCTGAGGGAGGTGGGGTAAACGACAGTGAGGAGGAGCGACTCGGAAGCGGGGACCTGATGGAGCAGGAGGCTAAGGAATGTGTGCTGTGGCAGACCTGTCCAAACCGCCTTCTGACTAACCTGCCACAGGGCCTTGAGATAGTTCCTCCACCTCCCTGGCCCCTGCTACAGAGGTCAGACAGTGGCCTGGTAATGTCACCGTGGTGGGCTATGGGACAGCTGGGGCGTTGGGCAGTAGTAGAGCGCTTAGCATGCGCGAGGCCCCGGGCTCCATCCCCAGCACCATGAAAAGCAAGAATATATAAAGCTATAGGCCACGAGGTACATAGAGCACTTAGCTCTGCACTGTCTCAGTGTGAACTGGAGCAAGTCACACCATGAATTAAAAAAAATTAACAGCTATTACGGCTTGCTTTTTTTTTTTTTTTGGTAGTGGGGATTGAATCCAGGGCTATTCTACCTATGAGCTATACCCGCAGTCCTATTTATTTATTTTGTGGTACTGGGGATTAAGCCCAGGGGTGTTCTACCTCTGAGCTACATCCCCAGCCCTATTTTTTATTCTTTATTTTTTGAAACAGGGTCTCACTAAGTTGCAGAGGGCCTCACTAAGTAGCTGAGGCTGGCCATGAACCTGTGATCCTATCTCAGCCTCCCAAGGACTGGGATTACAAGCGTGCGCCACCACGCCCGGCTTGGGCTTTTTTAAAATTTCAAAACAGGTCTCACTAAGTTGCTGAGGCTGGCCTCGAACCTGTGATCCTCCTGTCTCAGCCTCCCAAGCACTAGTATTACGGGTGTGCGCCACTGTGCCTGGCTATGGTTTGCATTTAAACTGTCACCCAGATCTCTTGTGTTAGGCGCCATGTTGGAGGTAGGATTTAGCTGCCAGGTTAGGGTCCCTCGGGGCATGGCAGGGGTCAATGTTTACCCTGGGTGACTACTAAAGCTTCCTGCTCTCCTTCCTTCCTGCTCTCCTTCCTTCCTTCCTTCCTCCCTTCCTTCTTTTCTTGCGGTACTGGGGATTGAACCCAGGGGCATTTTACCTCCGAGCTACACCCCTAGCCCTGTTTTTTATTCTTTTATTTTGAAACAGGGTCTTGCTAAATTGCAGAGGGCCGCACTAAGTAGCTGAGGCTGGCTGCGAACCCGGATCCTCTGGTCTCAGCCTCCCAAGTACTGGGATTACAAGCGTGCACCACCATGTCTGGGTTCCTGCTCTCCTCTCTCCCTCGCCGCCATGAGCTGACACAAATTCTCACCCTTTTTCTCTGCTCCTCACCATAACACCCTGAGGATCTGCAGCCCCGGCTCCTGCTTGGAAGCCTGTCTAACACGGCCCGAAATCTCCAGCACTGTGAGCAGTTTCTTCAACTTTCTTCCTGTAAGTTTTGCGTGTCAGGTGTCTGGGTCATAGCAAGAATGCTGACTAGAACAACAGTCTATGTGTCCTTGCCATAAAATACCACCTTAGTCAGGCATGGTGGCATACACTTATAATCCCAGTACTTTGGAAGCTAAGACTGGAGAATCACCGGTTTGAGGCCAGCCTTAGCAACTTATCAAGACCATCTCAAAATAAAAAAGGGCTGGAGGTGTAGCTCAGAGATAAAATGTCCCTGGGTTCAATCCCCAGCACCAAAAAAAAGTTTCCCTTTGCCTCTGTGAGCTCCAGCTCAGGCCCTCCGGGTTCGGTCTTCTATCCTTGAGCACAGCCACCTGCGGGTTCCTTGCCTGGAGCCCAGTTTTTTCTTGCAGACATTAAAGGCAGCTTTGTGGGAGCCAGGGGGCCCTGCCAAGGAGTCCACCTGCCACCCCCAGCTCTGAGACCCTCCACGCCCACGGCCCTGAAGGTCAGAGCGTCGGACAGGCGGTCGATGGATTGGGAAACAGCCCTCTCCATTACCTGCAGGTGGAGACAGGCCAGGGCCACTTCCCCCTTCCCAGAAGCACTGGACCTGCACAGGCGTGGACCCACAGACTCGGGCTCTAGGTAACTGGCCAGTCGCTGCCCTCCGTGCCATCGTCTGGCCAGTCAAAGGGCTCTCCCCGAGGCGGTTCAGCACCAGGTGTGGAGGTTGAAGTGCAGGAGAGAATGGGTTTGGGATCAGTCAGTCCTGGGTTTACATCCCAGCAATACCGCACCCTTGGGCAGTACCTTGACCTCTTGCACCTCGGTTTCCCCATCTGCAAAATGGGAGTGCGGCAGCACTGGCTGGTAAGGCTGTCGAATGGAGATGTATGCAGAGTGATCGGCACATGTATTGGCCAGAGATCCTCAGAGAAACGGAACCAACAGGATGCATGCAGGAGAGAGAAGCTGGGCGGAGTGGTGCAGGCTACAATCCCAGCTACACAGGAGGCTGAGGCTGGAGGATCACAAATTTGATGCCAGTCTGGGCAACTTAGGGAGACCCTGTCTCAAAATAAAAGGGGCTGGGGGTGGGGCTCAGTGGTAGAGTGACACCTACCATGCACAAGGCTGGAGGCTCAATCCTTAGTACTGCCAACTGGGGGTGGGGGGAGACAGACATTAAAGAGAGACAGGTCTTCAGGAATTGGCTTACTCACGTGATTGTGGAGGCTCACAAGTTCAAAGTTTGCATAGTGGGCCAGCAGGCCAGAGGCACAGGAAGCACGGCAGTTCATGTCCAAGGGCCGTCTGCCGGCATGATTCCCTTCTACCTGGGAGCTCATTCTTTGATCTACTTAAGCCCTTCAACTGATTGGATGAGGCCCACTCATATTACGTAGGATGGTCCACTTTTCCTTTTTTTAATTTTTGCGGTACCGGGGATGGAACCCAGGGGCATTCTACCTCCGAGCTACATCCCCAGCCCTATTTTTTATTCTTTATTTTGAAACAGGGTCTCACTAAGTTGCAGAGGGCCTAAGTAGCTGAGGCTGGCCACGAACCTGGATCCTCCTGTCTCAGCCTCCCAAATACTGGGATTACAAGCGTGCGCCACCACGTCTGGCTAACTTTTCCCTTTTTTTAAGCCATTTATTTATTTATTGAGGTACTGGGGATTGAACCCAGGGGCATTCTACCTCCGAGCTACACCCCCAGCCCTATTTTTAATCCTTTATTTTGAAATAGGGTCTCACTAAGTTGCAGAGGGCCTCACTAAGTAGCTGAGGCTGACCGCGAACCCGGATCCTCCTGTCTCAGCCTCCCAAGTTCTGGGATTACAAGCGTGTGCCACCATGCCCGGCTCAAGCCCATGATTTAAATGTTACTCTTATCCAAAACGCACTCTCATGGAAACATACAAGAATGTTATTTTTTTTTTTTTTTTGCTGTACCGGGGATTGAACCCAGGGGCGTTCTACTTCTGAGCTACACCCCCAGCCCTATTTTTCATACTTTATTTTGAAACTGGGTCTCACAAAGTTGCAGAGGGCCTCACTAAGTAGCTGAGGCTGGCCGCGAACCCGGATCCTCCGGTCTCCGCCTCCCAAGTACTGGGATTACAAGCATGCGCCACCTCGCCTGGCTGATACAAGAATGTTTGATCAAATATCTGGGTGCCCATAGCCCAACTGACATATAACATGATCATAGTTGATATAACAACAATGGGTAAATAGTTAGCATTTTTTACCATTATTTGGCACTGTTCTAAATAATTATAGATAACCTGTGTGGGGGCATGTGAGGGAATTATACCCATTTTATAGATGAAGAGACAAGAGGTCAGAGAAGTCGCATAACTTTTTGGAGCTCACTTCGCTGGAAGGCAGTGAGCCAGGATTTGAACTCAGGTCATCTGGCTACAAAACTGCTGCCACCTCCAGCAGGTACCCCCAAATACCAGGGCCGCCCTTCCTCCCACCACACTGAGGGTGCTGCGCCCGCACCTGACAACACATCAGCAATGTCGGCAGGCTCAGACGCAGTCACCGCCCCACCAGCAAGACCACAGCCTTGACTAAGTAAGAGGCATTTTATTGGGTGGCCCTGGGTGCCTCTCGCTGCCACCTCACAGTGTAGAACCAGTAGAAACAGAGACACCCCCAGCCTGCGCCCCCTAGCCGCCACCCTGGCCCCTCCACGGGAACAGACATGGATTCCGGAAGGAAGCAGAGCCCACCCCCACCCTGGACGTGGGCCACGGTGTGCAACAGGAACACCGGGAGCGGCCATGCCAGCTCTGTGGGGCCCGTGCAGCTGCCTGAGGACCCAGCACTCCAGCAGGCCCCTCAGTGCCACCCAAAAGTCGAGCCCCAGAGACCCCTGACCACCCGCACACCAGCCCGAGGGGATTTTCCCCAGCCACCGACTGGCCACATCCAAGGAAGAATGGGTTACCAAGGGGCCGGAGCACAGAGCTATCTATGTGCCCAGCAGGGAAAATTCTAGAGGCAACATCCTCAGGCCAGTCCGGCGGGGGCCCAGGGCTCGGTCTCGGGGCTGGGAGGAGAGGCAGCGGCGTCTGCATGGGTGGAAGGGAGCCGCTGCAGGGGAGTCCCAGGCCCTGAGACCGGCTCTGGGAGTGGACGTCTCTAGAGGCAGGACCAGAGAGCTATGGGGAGCCCAGAAGAACAAAGGCCCGCCCAAGGTGTGCAGTCACAGCCGACATGAAGCACTGCGCTTGGCACACCTCAGCAGGGGGCAGGAATGACATGGGCTCAAGGGAGCACCCTGGAGGAAGGCACGTGTGGCTGAGGCGTGTCTGGCACAGGTGCCGCTGGCTCACGTGGGTCTGGACAGAGATAGTGAGGATGGTGGGCAGCCCGGACCACAGGGCGCCAAGCCAGCTGGGGCCACCTGTGCCCTGTGGCCACTCTGGCCCTGGACACCTGGAGGAGCCGGGGCCAACGCCAGGAGCCTCTGTGAGCAGCCAGGATGCTGCCTTTCCCCCACAGTCCCAAGAGCTGCTCCTGCTCCATCCTCAGGTCCCTGAGCCACCGGGCCCCAGTGTGGGGACAGGAAGCCGACAGGCGGGGACCTGCGGGCGACAGGGTCACTCCTCCCAGATGGGATTTCCAGGGCCCAAGGCCAAGAGGAAGGGTAGTGGCCCTGTTTCTCCTGAACATGATCTCAAAGCAGAGCCCAGGCACCTGGCCCCAAGGAGCAGGAGGGACAGAGGCCTGAGGCTGGGATGGAGCCCAGCTCCCTTCTGGAGCCGTCCACGGGAGCCGGTGGAGGGGCCGGGCTGGGACAGTGCAACGAGGCCGGTCATCTGGACGGACAGGCAGGTGGTAGTGACGCGGAGCAGGGCTCACTGCATGTACGAGTATTGCCAGTCCCCCAGGGGCTTGTGGGTCTCCTTGATGACCTGGGGCGACGTCCAGCGCAGGATGTAGTGGGGGCCCCCCGGCTTGTCATTGGTTCCTGTGGAAAAGACAGTTCTGGTCTTTCTCAGAGAAGACACAAGGGTGCTGGGTAGAAGGGGCAGGGGTGGGAGGAGCTGGCAAAACAAACGGGGCGTCAGCATGGGCCAGAGGAACGGACGGGGGCCCTGCCTGGTCCGGCGGGCTGGGAGGGCTGCAGCAGCTAGAGCGGAACATTCGGCAGCCAAGGCTGCTGAGCACACTCCTGCCAAGTGCCAAGCTGATGAGCAGGTGGCACACAGACACCCAGGGGTCCAGACGCCCGGTGTGACACTGAGATACAGGAAGAATCTGTGTCCAATTCCCACACCCAGTTCCCTTCCTGGCCAGGTCCTAAATTTCTGGAGTGGCAGAAGTTAGGGGAACATCTTTTGTTATTCATAAGCCCCTTCCGGTCATATCTGAATTTATGCTAATGGTAACTCAGAGGGGCGGGGTCTGGTGGCCAGGGGAGCCATCCGTGTGTTTGAGGGTTGGAACTTTCAGCCCCTGGTCCACTGGGTGCAGGAGCTGTTGGCTGACTTAATCTCTAATGGCCAGTGATTTAATCGATGTGCCTACACAATGATGCCTCCAAAACTCCCCCAAGGACAAGGTTCTGAGAGCTTTCGGGTTGGTGCACAAGACCACATCCACATGCCAAGAGAGTGGTACACTCCAAACTCCATGGGACAGAAGGTCCTGCACACCAGAACCTTCCACACCTCACACTATGTACCTCTTCATCTGGCTGTTCATCTGTATCCCTTAAAATATACCTTGTACGGTCTGGACATGGAGCTCAGTAGTAGAGCACTTGCCAATAAGCACCTGGCCCTCGGGTGGATTCCCAGCACCATAAAAAACAAAAACAAGCCTGTAATCCCAGTACTTGAGAGGCTGAGACAGGAGGATTGCAGGTTCGTGGCCAGCCTCAGCTACTTAGTGAGGCCCTCTGCAACTTAGTGAGACCCTGTTTCAAAATAAAAAATAAAAAATAGGGCTGGGGGTGTGGCTCGGAAGTAGAATACCCCTAGGTTCAACCCCCAGTACCACAAAAATAAATAAATAATAATAAATAAATATTGTAATATATCCTTTGTAACCCCTTTATTGGGGTCCCAGAAGGACTTGGGAATACCAAAGTGGTAGAAAGCTTATTCAAAGAGATAATAACAGACACTTTCCCAAACCTACAGAAGGATACAAAATATACAGGTACAAGAAAGTTGAAAGTCACTGGTTGGATTTAGCTCAACCAAGTCTACCCCAAGACATCTTATAATCAAGCTCTCAAATGTGAAAAATAAAGAGAAGATTCTTAAGGCAGCAAGAGAAAAGAAACAAATATCATATATGGGTATCCCAATTCACCTGACAGCTGACTTCCCAGAAGAAACCATACAGGCCCGGGGAGAATAGCAGGAGATTTTCACAGTACTGAAGGGGGGAAAAATGCACCAACCAAGAGCACCGTACCCAGCAAAGCTGTCCTTTAGAAATGAAGGAGAGACGAACGCATTCCCAGATAGGAGCTGAGAGAATGTATCTCCACCAAACCTGTCCTATGAGAAATGCTAAAGAGCATGTCTTTAAACAGAAAGAAAATAACTTCTATAAGAAGAAAACACCAGAAGGTATAAAATTGGCTGGTAAGAGTAACTACGCAAGCCAGGTGTGGAAACGTACACCTGTAATCCCAGTACCTGGGAGGCCGAGACAGGAGGATTGCAGGTTCGAGGCCAGCCCCAGCAACTTAGCAAGACCCTGTTTCAAAATAAAGATAAATAAATAAAATAAAATAGGGCTGGGGTTGTAGCTCAGAGGTAGAATGCCCCTGGGTTCAATCCCCAGTACCACCACTGTGCAAATTCAAAATGCTTAATATTGTAAACATGGTCCATAAACTATTCATATTGTCTCTGGTACGAAGACTCAAGAAAGCAAAACAATGTGTGTGTGTGTGTGTGTGTGTGTGTGTGTGTGTGTGTTGCTAGGGATTGAACCCAGGGGTCATTCTCCCTTTGAGCTACACCCCCAACCCTATTTTATTTTTTATTTAGAAACATCTCTCTATGTTGCCAATGGCCTCACTAAGTTGCTGAGGCTGTCCTCAAACCTGTGATCTTCCTGTCTCAGCTTCCCAAGAACTGGATTACAGTTGTACAGCACCATACCAGGTATAAAACAAAACAATTTTAAAAATAATAACTATAATAATGTTTGGAGGTAGGCAATATAGAAAGATGTAACATAAAACATCAAAAATTCAAAATGTGGTGCAAGTGTAAAGTTTTCTTTATGCTTTTTTGCAGTACTAGGGATCAAAGCCAGGGCATCACAATGCTACACTGAGATGCATCCCCGGCCCTAGAGTTTATTACTATATTTTCTCATCCTTATGATCACGTTAAGTTACTATTATTTAAAAATAGCTTGTTATAACCAAAAGATGTTTTTGTAACCCTCACAGTAAACCTCAAAGCAAAAATCTGTAATAGACACACCAAAAATAATAAGAAAGGAATTAAAAGACACCACTAGAGTGAATCACTTAGCCACAAAGGAAGACTGTAAGATGGTGAGGAAGAAAGAAAGGAACTACAATAAAACTAGAAAGCAAGTTACAAATTAGCTATCATAACACCCTACCTATTGATAATCACCTTAAATGTAAGTGGATTAAACTTTCCAGTTAAAAGACAAGTGACTGAATGTACGAAAAAATAAGACCCAACTATATGTTGCTTACAAGAAACTCACTTCATCTCTGAGGATAACAGAGACTGAAAGCGAAGGGATGGAGTAAGATATCCCATGCAGATGGAATCCAAAAGGAAGCAGGCATAGCCTTATTTATATCTGATAAAATAGATTTTAAAGTAAAAGCAGTAAGAGGAGACAAGGGGTCAGCAAGAAGTAATAGCAATTCTACATAAATATGCAACCAAAATAAAAGAACTTAAACATATAAAGCAAATATTAATAAAAGCAATGGAGGAGATAGATTGCAATACAATAATAGTAGGGGATTTTAACACCCACTTTCATCAATGAATAGGTTATGCAGACAGAAAATCAACAAAGAAACAGCAAAATTATATTCCACCCTAGACCGAGTAGATGTAATAGACACCTGCAGACCATTCCATCCAATAGCTGTAGAGCACACATCTTTTCATCAGTACATGGAGCATTCTCTAGGATAGATCATGTGATAGGCCACACAACATGTTCAAGAGATCAAGTCCAGGGCCTTGTACATGCTAAGCATGTGTTCTGCCCCTGAGCTACATGCCCAGGCCATAAGCAAATCACTGAAAACTGAAATCATATCTGTTCTTACTACAATGCAATAAAACCAGAAATCAGTCATGAGAAAAACTGTGTGTGTGTGTATGTGTGTGTGTGTGTATGTGTGTGTGTGTGTCTGTGTCTATGTGTGGTACTGGGGATGGAATCCAGGGGCATTCTACCTCCTAGCTACAACTCCAGTCCTATTTTATTTTTATTTTGAAACAGGGTCTTGCTAGGTTAATGAGAGTCTCACTATTTGCTGAGGCTGTCCTCGACCTGTGGTCCTCCTGTCTCAGCCTCCCGAGTACTGGGATTACAAGCATGCATCACCACGCCCAGCTAGGAGAAAAACTTTTGAAACTAAACAAATACATGGATACCAAATAACTCACTCTTGAACAACCAATGGATCAAGGAAGAAATCAAGAAGGGAATTTTAAAATTTCTTGAAACAAATGAGAATGGAGACACTACATACCAAAACCTATGACAGACAGCAAAAGCAGCACTAAGAGGGAAGTGTATAGCAATCAGTACCTATATCAAAACATGTAGGTGAGCGTGGTGGCACACACCTGTGATCTCAGTACTTGGGAGGCTGAGACAGGAGGATTGGAGATTCAAGGCCAGCTTCAGCAACTTAGCAAGACACTGTTTCTTTTTTTTTTTTTTTTTTTGCAGAACTGGGGATTGAACCCAGGGGATTCTACCTCCGGGCTACACCCCCAGCCCTATTTTTTATTCTTTATTTTGAAACAGGGTCTCATTAAGTTGTGGAGGCCTCCCTAAGTAGCTGAGGCTAGCCGCGAACCCGGATCCTCCGGTCTCAGTCTCCCAAGTACTGGGATTACAAGCGTGTGCCACCACGCCCAGCCAAGACCCTGTTTCAAAGCAAAAAATAAAAAAGGCTGGGAGTGTAGCTCAGAGGTAGACTTCCCCAGGTTCAATCCCCAGTTACACAAACACACACACACACACACACACACACACACACACACAAAATGTGCAAAGATTTCAAATAAAAAGCCTATCACTAGCTGGTCGTGATGGTGCATGCCTGTAATCCCAGAAACTTGGGAGATTGAGACAAGAGGATTGCAAGATTGAGGCCAGCCTGGGCAACTTAGACCCTGTCTCAAAATAAAAATAAAAATAAAAATAAAAATAAAAATAAAAATAAAAATAGCTCAGTGGTAGAGCACCTCTGAGTTCAACCTCCAGTACCTAAATAAATAAATACCTATTGCTGCAACTCAGAGAACTAGAAAAAATAAAACCATCTGAAAATTCACAGAAGGAAAGAAATAATAAAGCCGGGCGTGGTGGCGCACGCTTGTGATCCCAGTACTTGGGAGGCTGAGACAGGAGGATTGCCGGTTCGTGGCCAGCCTCAGCTACTAGTGAGACCCTCCGCAACTTAGCGAGACTCTGTTTCAAAATAAAGAATAAAAAATAGGGCTGGGGGTGTAGCTCAGAGGTAGAATGCCCTGGGTTCTAGCCCCAGTACCACACACACACACAAAAAAAAGAAAGACCAACAAAATTGACAAACCCATAGAAAGATTTAAAAGAGAGATAGATAGAGAGAGAGAGAGAGAGAGAGAGAGAGAGAGGACTCCAACAAATAAAACCAGAGATGAAAAGGGAGACATTACAACTGAAACCACAGAAATTCAGAGGTTCATTAGAGATTAGTATAAACTATATGCCAACAAATTTGATGACCTAGAAGAAACAGAGAAATTCCTGGACACAAACACCTTAATACAACTTTTGTTTTGTTTTCATTTTGAGGTACTGGGGATGAAATCCAAGGCCTCCCGCGTGCCAGGCAAGTGCTCTGAGTCCTTTACCAAGATTGAATCATTAAGAAATAGAAAATCTGGCCGGGCGTGGTGGCGCACACTTGTAATCCCAGTACTTGGGAGGCGGAGACGGGAGGATCCGGGTTCACAGCCAGCCTCAGCTACTTAGTGAGGCGTGAGACCCGGTTTCAAGATAAAGTATAAAAATAGGGCCGGGGGTGTAGCTCGGAGGTAGAACGCCCCTGTGTTCAATTCCTGGTACCGCAAAAAACAAATAAAAAAGAAAGAAATAGAAAATCTGAACAGACCAATAACAAGCAATGAAATTGAGTAAGTAATAAGTCTCCCATCAAAGAAAAGCCCTGGATGAAGCCAGACATGGTGGTGGATGCTTGGAATCCCAGTGCTTGGGAGGCTCAGACAGGAGGTTCGCAGGTTCGCGGCCAGCCTCAGCAACTTGGTGAGGCCCTCCACAACTTAGTGAGACCCTGTTTCAAAATAAAGAATAAAAAATAGGGCTGGGGGTGTAGCCCTATTTTTTAACAGAATGAAGGACAAAAACCATATGATCATCTTAAAGATGCAGAAAGAAGCCGGGTGTGGTGGCGCACGCTTGTAATCCCAGTACTTTGGGAGGTGGAGACCGGAGGATCCGGGTTCGCGGCCAGCCTCAGCGCGCATGCGCGTGCGATCAATCTCTCTCTCTCTCTCCTCTCTCTCTCTCTCTCTCTCTCTCTACCTGGCGAGGCCCTCCGCAACTTCGTGAGACCCGGTTTCAAAAATAAAGCATAGAAAAAATAGGGCC
>PVJS01054706.1:0-12876 GCA_004027185.1 Glis glis | reverse complement strand
TGTGTGTGTGTGTGTGTGTGTGTGTGTGTGTGTGTGTGTGACTGAGGATTAAACCCAGGGGCATTCTACCTCTGAGCTACACCCCCAGCCCTATTTTACTTTTTATTTTGAAACAGGGTCTCACTAAGTTATCATGCACTGGCCTCAAACCTGTGATCCTCCCGCCTCAGCCTCCCAAGCACCTGGATTGTAGGCGGGCACCACTGTGCCCGGCTCTCTTGTTTATTTTGGTGATGGGCTTGGGGCCCCAGGAAAGCCAGTCCTCTGCTAGCAGACAGGAAGGCCAAATGGCTCTTGTTGGGGTGTTAGGCTCCCTACATTCGGAGGGTCTTGCAACCGCTGAGGGTGCACTTCCCAGTCGGGAGGCCCAACTTAGAATGGCCGGGTTCCTGCTAGCACAGCATGACTTCACCACTCCTCCACCCCACGGGATCTGTGCTCTTGGCAAGCGGGTGCGGCCCAAGGTAATTCTCCTGTTGTTGACTGGGTAATTCTTTCCAAGCAGAGGATGAGCTGGCCCTGTTTACTGCCTGAGAAATACAGTTGCCGTTCTACGCGAGTCCCTTCCACACAACCTCAAGTTCGAGAACTTTCCAGAAGCTGCGGCAGATTTGCCTGCGTACTCTGCCTTTGCTAAGACGCCGTTAAGTAGCTTAATCTTCATTTTACGCAAAAGACCAAACATGACAGAGTCAGCCGCTGGCTAACAGAGGCCTGCGGGGGGATAGCACACGGCACGGGCCCTCTGGGGTCCCCTGGAGCCACCGACTCATCAGCCCAACCAAGAATGTCAGCCAAAGCCTGGCACAGTGGCGCACGCCCGTGATCCAGCACTGGGGAGGCTGAGACAGGAGGCTCGCAGGTTCCAGGCCAGCCTCAGCAATTTAGAGAGACCCTGTTTCAAAATAAAAAGGGCTGAAGGTTTAGCTCAGAGGTTAGGGTGCCCCTGGGTTCAATCCTCAGTACCAAATATATATGTATGTATGTATGTATGTATGTTTGTATACATGTATGCATGTATGTGCATGTGTGTGTGTATATATATATGGTATACATAAATATATACACTACAACTTGAAAAACCCATTTCGGATGCCGCCTTTCCTGTGCGCACTTGACCAATGGCGGCAGGTCACAGCAATGCCCGCCACCAGGAATTCTGCTCGCTCTGAGTCTGTCCTGCTCGGTGGGGTGGAGGACGTGGCCCCCTGCTGTCCTGTATGTTTTCATGTCCTGCCCGTGTGCCGGGTTCCAGCACTGAGGTGGGGCTGCCTCCTCGGGCTCACGATGGGCATTACATGAGGTGGCCATTCCACAAAGATAGTGACTGAGGACCCCAGGTCACCATGCCCGGCCTCGGTGTCCCTGCAGCTCACCGGTACGTGGAGGACAGGACCACTTCCCACCATTCCTCCGTAACATTCACAGTGCTTAGGAGACCGTGGATGCTACGCGGAGAGTGTTGTTTGACTGACTAATAGAGCATCTCTGGGCTTCTTGTCAGCGCCGGTCACCCTGAGGTGTCCTGGTTCGTAGCAGAACAGGGTCAGCACAGACTCGGCGCCTCCATTTTTTTATTTTGGATTGAAAGGGTCTGAGATGTGTAAATCAAATACACCCAGCTCAAAACCAGTCGGCCGTGGTCTGATGCTGGGCCTGAAGAGACATGTCAAGCCGCGGCTTCTCCGTTGAGAACCAGCGTCCAGGAGGTCTCCCTGCAAACACTGTCAGCCATACCTTTTGTATTTCAATGAGCAGCATGTAGAACCCAGGAAAAAACCTAAATCTGCTTGTTTTAACCAGTACTGGGCAGCGGGGGAGCCGCAAATATTTGAAGTGAATAGCTTTAGACTTCAGCTATGGATACTAGGAAGTTGATTCTCTAATTACACACATAATAGATTACTTCCCCTCAGCAAGAAAACTAATTAATGAGCAACGCACAACAGACTACCGCCCTGAACGGCTGCTTATTTATAACTGTCAGGACACCAGGAAAGGTTGTTTTCTAAAGGAATGACCCATCCATCTCCGGCCTTCCTGCTCTGGGTGAGGACTGCTGGGCTGAAAACCCAAACTCCATGTGCAGCAGGAGCGGGGCGGTGCGGCAGCGTGGGACATGGGCACCGGTTCATAACTCAGGAGTTGTACACTGCTGGGTTGCATCTGTGAGCTCTCTGCGCAGAATTTTCTTCGAGGGTAAAGATTCTCTTGGAAAAGTTTCCATCTTTGCACCTAAGAAGACAACGGTCTAGGAGGAAATGTGATCAGGACCAAGAGCCTGAGACAGGCCGCAGACCGCACCAAGCAGAGGCCACATTTGCAGACGTTGCTTCTCTTTCATTGACTAGCTGGCTCCACACAGAGTCATGTGACCCCTTGGGCGCGTCATCTTTCATCGGATCCGTAGATACTTCTTGCATTATCTAAGCTCTTAACCCTTTGCAAGAGATTTGAAGCAACGAACTCATTCCTCCCAGCCCTCCAGGCCTCTAAACCCTATACCTGCCCCAGCCCAGAAATCAGAGCTGCCCCCCAGCCCCATGTACTGACTCTCAGCGCCACGTCTACGGTCGCCTTTGACCTCCTTTTCTCGTAGTGGACGAGGCAGTTACCACGTAGCTGTTCTCGTATGTTACCTCTTGACTCCTCGCCTAGACTCCAGGTATTAATATACGTAGGCCTGTTGCTCAGCGGTTCTATCTTCAGATTCACTTCCAAGTTGCTGAGGCTGGCCTCGAACCTGCAGTCCTCCTGTCTCAGCCTCTCAAGTACTGGGATTACAGGTGTACACCACCATGCTAGGCAAAGAAATTAGTCCCCTTTGTCAATGGTCAGGCATTACCCTCTCTTTGATAATTCATTGCTAATGCTATTAGGTGTGACTTACAAGAGTCCGTGGATGCCTATGGGGTACTAAAAAAAATAGGTTTGGGGGGGGTACTGGGAATTGAACTCAGGGGCATTCTACCTTCAAGGTACACACCTCCAGCCCTTTTTATTTTGAAACTGAATTTTGCTAAGTTGCTGAAGCTGTCCTCAAACCTGTGATCCTCCTGTCTCAGCCTCCCAAGTACTGGGATTACAGGGGTGTACCACCATGCCCAGTTAAAAAAATACATTTGAAAAAGGAAAGAAAAAAGAAAACTCTTGCTTCTGAAGGTAAGAATTGTGAATTCAACTCCCTCTAAATGTTCCCTGCCTAATTCCTTATTTATTGTTATTATTTCTTCTCTCTCTTATGAATAACCTGAACAGGTTATTCATAAGAAAGAGGAAAGAGAGTGAACAGAAAGAAACAACAAATTAACAAACTCTAGTAGGCTTCCTGTCAATCCGCATCAAAACACACTTAAGAGACAGTCCCCCCAGGTGCAGTGGCCCACACCTGTAATCCCACTACTTGGGAGGCTGAGATAGGAGGATCACAGGTTCAAGGCCAGCCTCAGTAACTCAGCCAGACCTCAGCAATTTAGTGAGACCTCACTTCAAAATAAAAAACAAAAAGGGTTGGGGGTGTAGCTCGGAGGTAGAGAGCCCTGGGTTCCATCCCCAGTATCAGGCAAGAGAGAGAGAGAGAGAGATTGATTGCCAATTGCAAAGTTCTCCACCCGCAATACTGTCACCTTTTCAGAATCTCAGAGGCCAAGCAAGTAAAAAAGATGTCAAGGAAGGTTATACAGGGATCCAGAGAGGCTCAGGGGCCAGACTCGCTCCTTTTGTAACAACGCACTTTCACAGGAATCAACCAGGGTCCTCCCAGACCCGCTTTAGTTCCCAGTGCCCCCATGGTGTAACCCCTTCCACTAGGCCTCGCCTCCTGGAGAGTCTATCACCCATCACCAGCACCATGCGGAGGACCAATTCCCACACGTGAACCCTTGGGGGACAGACCTTATCAGAAAGGGAAAAGAAAAGGGCACAATCGATTTCAAAAATAAGAGGAAGAGATCCAGTGGAGAGAGGAAGAACAGTGAGTGGAGTAAAGCCAGGAGCCTGCGGGCGAGGGCAGCCAGAGGGTGATTCCCAAGGTGAGTTGATCAGACATCCTGCACTTCGCGGGCCACACCGTACCAGACTCGAAGCCAGAGACCCGCTGCTCTGTGCCAGAAGACAAAGGAACAGTACTAAACAGCCCGGAAAGAAACATTTTTTCATTTTTTTTTGGTATGGAGGATTGAACCCAGGGGCATTCTACCTTTAATCTACACCCCCAGCCCTTTTGAGTTTTTATTTTGAAACAGGGTCTTGCTAAGTTGCTGAGGATCTGAGTTGCTGAGGCTGGCCTTGAACCTCCTATCTCAGCCTCCCAAGAACCGGGATTACAGATATGCACCACTATGCCTGGCTAAGAAACATTTTAATAAGCTGCAAGCCCAGAAAAGCAGGGAAGCTCAGACAGCCTAATGACCAAAAATTAAATCAACCACCTGCTAGCCCAGGACCACATACTCAACACCCTTAATATGGGTATGGAAACTCCCTAAATAACATTATAAAACTTAGTTTGAACTGGGGCCCAGAGTCCCCAGGGAAGAAAATAAAAATAAATAAATAGAAAATGAGTAAGAAAAAAAATTAAACCTAAAGTTCATCACTTAAAATTAAACTAAAAATCTAAATTTGAAAAATTAAAGAAAAAAATCTAACACAAATAAGTTAGCCATAAAAAATGGATAAAGAAAATATGGCATATATGCGAAATGAAATTTTACTCAGCCATAAAGAAGAACAAAATCATGTCCTTTGAAGGAAAATGGATAGCTGGGCGTGGTGGTGCACGCCTGTAATCCCAGTACTTGGGAGGCTGAGACAGGAGGATCGCAGGTTCGAGGACAGCCTCAGCAAGTTGTGAGACTCTCCTCAACCTAGTGAGATCCTGTTTCAAAATAAAAAAAAAAAAAATAGGCCAGGTGTGGTGGTGCATGCCTTTAATCCCAGTACTTGGGAGGCTGAGACAAGAGGATCGCAGGTTTGCGGCCAGTCTCAACAACTTAGTGAGGCCCTCCACAACTTAGGCCCTGTTTCAAAACAAAAAATAAAATAGGGTTGGTGGTATAGTTCAGAGGTAGAATGCGCCTGGGTTCAATTCAATGTACCACAAAATTAATTAATCAATTAAAAAAAAACAGGGCTAGGAGCTGGGCATGGTGGCGCACACTTGCAATCCCAGTACTTGGGAGGCTGAGACAGGAAGATGGCAGGTTTGAAGACAGCCTCAGCAAATAGTGAGATTCTCACTAACCTAGGGAGAACCTGTTTCAAAATAAAAATAAAATAAGGCTGGGGTGTAGCTCGGAGGTAGAATGCCCCTGGATTCAATTCCCAGTGCCACAAAAAATAAAAAATAAAAATAAATAGAAATCAGTATGGGGGTGTAGCTCAAAGGTAGAATGCCCTGGGTTCAATCCCCAGCACCACAAAAAATTTAAAAAAAGGTTTCCAAGAGGAATGGGGAGCAACAGCAGGATGGGAGATGGGAGGCTGAGCTCTGCCAGCTGGACAAGCGGGGGACGGGCCGGGAGATGAGGGTTCAGCGGTACTGAGACAAAAGGTAGCCAAATGCAGAACAGACAGCGAAGACAGATGCAGAAAGTTCCGAAGACGTACTTCAGACAGAGGCTCCTCTCCCAAGGTCCAAGTGAGTCATTGCTTCACAATGGGACACTTCTGTCAGCCTAGATCAAAGTCTCAACATGACAGAGTCTTTTCTTTCTTTTAAGAAGGAAGTAAAGTAATACCCCAGATCTTCTTTCTCTTGGGTAGGGACTTCTCCCACCCTAGAGGTGCATAGCATCCCAAAGTTAGGAGGCACCCTTGCTCTGCACAAACCTGCACAGGACAACGGAATACGGATGTGCCGCATCAAAGTCCCGGGCTGCACAATTCAAGCCCAAGACTAGACACCCATTCGCCGAAGCTCAGACGCTGAGTTTGAACGTGAGCTCCCGGGTCTCCAGCAGCACAGAGCGGCAGGCACAGATTCTCCAAGCTCGCTCTTCTGATGAATTCTGGAAGCCTAATGAGTGTGGAATCCCTTTCCTCTGTCTCCTCGGATCAGCTTCCGGTACCCCCACGTGCAGAAAGGACTCGGGGAGCCCCCCCGATTTGTCATAAACGTGCTCGTGCCGGGAACAGGAATGCAATGGAATTATAACTCACACTCAGCAGCGTGCAAAATGTATTGAGAGATTCTCATCAAAGACTCTCACACACGCTGAGTGTCACCAGAGCGCTTCCCAGTGTCAGGCACTTCACGATTCTGTGTGTGCGCCACTCTCCCAATGACCCGGTGGAGGAGGGTCTGGGACTGCATTCCCATTAGAAAGTCAAGGGTCATCTGTTTTCTCTCAGGTGTGGAAGCTACAACAAAAATAGGGAGCAAAAGGGACTTCAGTCAAATGAGAGAGAGACCGGTGGAATGGTGGAAGGGGGTCAGGGGAGGGCGGTGGGGAGGGGAAAAGGAGGATGGAGGAAGGAAAGAGTTCAAATAAGGTTACGTCCGTAGGAGGTACCACCACCAATCCCACTAACTGTGCAGGCAGGGGCGAGAGGGAGCAGGAGGGCGTGGAGGGACATTCACCAGTGCTGTGTGCATGTGTGTGTATGACTTTGACTCTCACTCTGATGTGTAACTACAATGCACAAATAAAAGGGTTTTTTTTTTTGCAGTACTGGGGATTGAACCCAGGGACATTCTACCTTCGAGCTATGCCCCCAGCCCTATTTTTTATTCTTTATTTAGAAACAGGGTCTCACTGAGTTGCGGAGGGCCTCACTAAGTAGCCGAGGCTGGCCGCGAACCCGGATCCTCCCGTCTCAGCCTCCCAAGTGCTGGGATTACAAGCGTGCACCACAACACCCGGCCAAATAAAAGTATTTTTAAAAGCACAAATCTTCTGTATGAAGGCACATGGGCAGCATTCTGCTCATGGTTTTGAGTGATGGCTACTCTTCAACAAACACAAAAGTTATGTCTACAAATTATCATGGGCTGAATCAGGCTCCCAGAATTCATGTTGATGTCCTGACCCCCAGCACCTAACAGTGTGACCATATTAAAGACAGGGTCTTTCAAGAGTAATTCTGTTTCAGTGAGGTCAAATGACTGATGTCTCTCTAAGAAGAGGAAAATTTGGGCCAGGCGTGGTGGCACACGCCTATAATCCTAGTACTTGGGAGGCTGAGACAGGAGGATCACAGGTTCGAGAACAGCCTCAACAACTTGGAGAGACCCTCAACAACTTAGCAAGACCCTGTTTCAAAATAAAAAATGAAAAGGGCTGGGGGTGTGGCTCAGAGGTAGAATGTCCCTGGGCCCAATACCCAGCAAAGAAAAGAAAGAAAGAGAGAGAGAGAGAGAGAGAGAGAGAGAGAGGAAGGAAAGGAGGAGGACGAGGATGACGAGGAGGAGGAGGAGGAGGAGGAGGAGGAGGAGGAGGAGGAGGAGGAAGAGGAAGTTTAGACCCAAACAAATGAGTCCTGTGAAGACAAAAGAAGACAGCCATGCAGGAGCCAAAGAGAGAGGCTTCGAAAGAAACCAGCACTATTGACACCTTGACCTTTGACTTCTGGCCCCCAGAACTATGAGAAAATAAAATGTTGCTATTGAAGCCGCCCAGTCTCTGGTACTTTACTATAGAAGCCCTAGCAAATATATATTATATGAATATAGTAGACATGGTCATTATAATTATATATATATCATCTAGTACATATTATGCACGTAATATTACATATTATATATGACATACATTATATATAATATGTTATAAGATTATTCTATATTACATATGTTATTTTTAATTATATATAATATGCATTCAAGCAAACTAATGATGTATGCACACACACTAGAAAACTCACGTATATACAGTTTTATGATGGCTCTCAGCAGACCTTACATTGGTGAAATGGGAGAACAGCAGTAATGATGGCTTCACCCCTTGTCTCTGTGTTTTAGGAAGCTGTCCCCTGCAAGCCGTTGTCTCCACTGTCTCCAGGGGCTCCATGAGCCCGGGGCCCCCCGCAACCTCTCTGAGCACCCACTTTCCCATAGGCTGCCGAAGGGCCTCTCACTGAGCAGACTCCTGGGATATCAGGAGGGCGCCAGGAGCTCCCTGGACCGCGAGAGCAGTGTGTCTCCCTCTCTGTCCCCCCGGATTTCGCGTGAGAACCGGAGAATCCCTTTTTAAGGACAGAGCTTGAAAAAGGAATACAGCAGTAGGTGACCTCGGCGGCTGCTCCGGCCCTTCTGCACCGCGCCATCTCCGGAGGAGCATCTCTGCGTGTCAGCTCTGCATCTGCAGAACACCGAGCGTCCAGGAACACCGAGCGTCCATAACAAAGGTGCAGCCGCCGACTGACCGGCGTTAGGAAGAGTCCACGACGTCTCGCACGACCCTCAACCTCGGCACTGCTGGCGTCCGGCCTGGATAGTTCTTTGGTGTTGGAGCCCATCCTGGGTGATATAGCAGTCCCGCCCAGGCCTACCAGATGCCAGCAGCGTGGGCAGCGCACTCCCACCAGGGACGACTGAGGATTACCTCCCGATAACTCCGTCTGTCTCCTGGCTCCCGCCCCATCCTCCGGCTGCTCTCTGTCCCAGAGCTGTGCCTTTCCAAAGGTGGTCAGATCTCTTGACTGCATAAGACCTTCCCATGACCCCGATCCTATTTGGGGAACCATTGCTGTCCATTTGACTGCTCATATGCCCGTAGCGATCTGCTGCAGCCCCATTTCCAACCTCAGATTTCCCCACTTCTGAACACAGACCTTCCCTCACTAAACCCGTCCTCCAAAATGGACCTATCGAATCCGCACACCTCTCTGTGCCTTTCTCCTGAGGCTCCTTCTGCCTACAAGGGCTCCCCCTGCCTACAAGGGCTCCCCCCAGCCCCACGAAGGCCACTCGTCCTTCAGGACTAAGGACTCTGCCCACGACGCCCCACCGGGCTTCCCGCCTTTCCAAACCTCTGGCAGGTACGCCCCGTCCCTCAACTGCGGCTCTCACCAGTAGGCGTCTTGGGGACGGGGGCACTCAGGTGTCCCCTGTCTGAACTGAGAGCAGCTCTAGTGTAGAGACCATGGCCCCCCTGAGCGTCCCCAACCCCACAGACAGCAGGACACCTGGCGCATGCCCTTCGTTAGATCAGTGTCTTTTGTGTCTGAGTCCCGTGATGACAACGGGTGGGTCAGAGATCACCTGGCTGACCACTCCCTAACTGTCCGCTCTTAACTGGATGGCTTTTGTCACCTCTTTTTCTAGGATATTTCCAGCTGACTGATTTATTTATTCTATTTTCCTGGAAACCATGGTTAATTAGGCGGATGCTTTTCAGGAACATTCTTTTCCCTGTAAGTATCGACTACGTGATCCACGGGCCCATGCCTGCCTGCTTTCAATGCTTGCCCCCCACCCCCACCCCAGGAACTTAGCGGAATGTCTGGAATATAATAGGTCTCAGTAAATACTTCTTGAATGAATGTAAAAATGAACGGCGTCCACGGCCCAGTTTAACTCTTGAGGAAATGTCTCAGGCTTCTTGAGTAACCTGGGAAAGAAGCAGGTCAAACTTACGACGCAGAACTATTCTTATATTTGACGCAAGAAAAGCATCAACAGAAGCCGGGTGTGGTGGTGCACGCCTATAATCCCAGTGCTTGGGAGGCTGAGGCAGGAGGATCGCAGGTTTGAGACCAGACTCAGCAATAGTGAGGTTCTCCGCAACCTAGTGAGACATGTTTCAAAATAAAAATATAAAAAGGGCTGGGGGTGTAGCTCGGAAGTAGAATGCCCCTGGGCTCAATCCCCAGTACCACAGGATAAAAAAAGAAGAAAGAGACAGAGAAAGAGAAAGAGAAAGAAAATCAGGCATCAATGATAAAACCAAAAATAAGAAGCATTTATTTAATTCCCACACACTGAATAAGGGAAAATATGCCTTTAAAATTAAATTCTGGCCGGACGTAGTGGCGCACGCTTGTAATCCCAGTACCTGGGAGGCTGAGACAGGAGGATCCGGGTTCGCGGCCAGCCTCAGCTACTTAGCAAGGCCCTCCGCAACTTAGTGAGACCCTGTTTTAAAATAAAGAATAAAAAATATGGCTGGGGGTGTAGCCCAGAGGTAGAATGCCCCTGGGTTCAATCCCTGGTACCACAAATAAAATAAAATAAAATAAAATAAATTCTGTGAACACTTTCATTTTCTGCCAAGTTCAGAAAATACACCGATGAACTGGGCTACCACAGGATCAAGAAAGAGTTCCTTTCTAGAATCACAGGAACATCTGCACCCTGTTAAAGCCCGTGTCACGGTTCCGCAGCGATGGGCTAAACTGACTGTTGCAATGGAGACAGACTGGCCGTTCTCTCTAGAAAAGCGCAGAGCATGCTCCTGAAGCCTGCGCGAGCCACCGCGGCCCGCGAACTCGGGTGGCAGAAGGGCGGGCCTGCAGTCAAGTTCTGAGCTGGAATAAACTGTGTTGTCATGTTCTGCACAGTTTCTAAATAGCAAGGTGGTCGTTCCTTCAATTACTAACACGCACTGTCGTTTTCATCCTGGAAATTGTCCCGGTGGCTATTAATGAGCTCATCATGAGGTTGTCGGTGTGGGTTACGCGGCACCGACTCCGTGCTGATGAATTCTGAAAGCCGACTTTCTCTGAGCTGGAAGGAAGCCATGGCAGTCACATCTCAGCCTGTGCTATTTCCTAAGAAAGACAGCGAAAGCGCTGGGGCATCCTACCATCCTGGTTCAGCAACAATGAGACGGAGGAGACTGTGCGGGCGAGGGCCGGGCGGCCTGCACGGGCACGCCAGAGCAGGTGTCCGCCTCTAGGACGCGCTCGCCTCCCTGAGACAGTCCACGCACCTCTCTGACAGATTAACTCCAGCACGGTAAGGACGGGGCAAATGGAATTGTGCCAAACTCACCCCCAAAAGACATTTCTTCACAGCAAAAAAAAAAAAGGCAAATAACAAAAGAAACCATCTGCGCTCGAGCAGCTCCTGCAGCAGACAGCAGGAAACCTTCTCAGGCGCGGAGGCTCGCAGCCCGCTATGGGGTGGTCAGTAGCAAACATGCTATTTATTTTTATATATTTTTACATCTAACATGTAAATATCAATTATTCCTGGTAAATGACCGTTTGACTCATTTCTGCTCCATTTCTAGTATGTTTTTTTCTGATCATTCAAAACAGAAAAGAAAAAAATATCTCAGTAATACACCAAAAGATAAACTTGAATACAGAAATGAGGACGTGCAGGATAGTTGTTCTCAGGAGCTCGTGGTCAAGGGCTGCTGAAAACAAGGGTTCTCAGCAACACCATCCCATAGCGCTCGTCCGAAATGTGCTAGACCCAGGCGTGACGGCGCACACCTGTAATCCCAGTACTTGGGAGGCTAAGACAAGAGGATCGCAGGACTGTGGACAGCCTCAGCAATGTAGCGACACTCTCAGCAACTTTGTGAGACCTGTTTCTCAAAGAGAGAATGCCCTGTTTTCAAACCCCAGTAACAAGAAAACCACATTCCTCCATTAGTCTCTGTTCAGTCTTGGTTTTAACCGTAGTAGTTCCTGGTACCATATCCTCACAAAATCCAATGAAAGAAAAAAAGAAAAAGCAGCTCTCTTGCAGCTCTCTTATAGCTCTCTCACAGCTCTCGTGCAGCTCTCTCAGAGCTCTCGTGCAGCTTTCATGCAGCTCTCATACATTTCTCTTGCAGCTCTCTTGCAGTTCTCATGCAGCTCTTGTGCAGCTCTCGTGCAGCTCTCGTGCAACTTTTACAGCTCTCTTGCAGCTCTCGTGCAGCCCTCATGCAGCTCTCATGAAGCTCTTGTGCAGCTCTCATGCAGCTCTTGTGAAGCTTTCATGCAGCTCTCATGCAGCTCTCTTGCAGCTCTTGTGCAGCTCTCTTGCAGCTCTCGTGCAGCCCTCGTGCAGCTCTTGTGCAGCTCTTGTGCAGCTCTCTTGCAGCTCTCTTGCAGCTCATGTGCAACTCTCATGCAACTCTTACAGCTCTCATGCAGCTCTCATACAGCTCTCATGCAGCTCTCGTGCAGCTCTCATACAGCTCTTGTGCAGCTTTTACAGCTCTCTTGCAGCTCTCATGCAGCTCTCGTGCAGCTCCTGTGCAGCTCTCATGCAACTTACAGCTCTCATGCAGTTCTCATACAGCTCTCATGCAGCTCTTGTGCAGCTCTCTTGCAGCTCTCCTGCAGCTCTCCTGCAGCTCTTTGCAGCTCTCATGCAGCTCTCTTGCAGCTCATGTGCAGCTTTTGTGCAGCTCTCTTACAGCTCTCTTGCAGCTCTCTTGCAGTTCTCATGCAGCTCTCTTGCAGATCTCGTGCAGTTCTCATGCAGCTCTCGTGCAGCTCTCATACAGCTCTCTTGAAGCTCTCATACAGCTCTCTTGCAACTCTCTTACAGCTCTCGTGCAGTTCTCTTGCAGCTCTCATACAGCTCTCGTGCAGCTCTCATACAGCTCTCATGAAGCTCTCATGCAGCTCTCTTGCAGCTTTCTTATAGCTCTCTAACACTTCTCATCAGCTCTCTTACCGCTTTTGTGCAGCTATCTTTCAGCTCTCATGCAGCTCTTTTATAGCTCTCATGCAGTCTCATGCAGCTCTCAAACAGCTCTCTTGCAGCTCTGGTGCATCTCTTTCAGCTCTCTTGCAGTTCTCTTGCAGCTCTCATGCAGCTCTCATGCAACTCTCCTGCAGCTCTCGTGCAGCTCTCCTGCAGCTCTCGTGCAGCTCTTTGCAGCTCTCATGCAGCTCTCTTGCAGCTCATGTGCAGCCTTTGTGCAGCTCTCTTACAGCTCTCTTGTAGCTCTCTTGCAGTTCTCATGCAGCTCTCTTGCAGCTCTC
>PVJS01054705.1:0-12875 GCA_004027185.1 Glis glis | reverse complement strand
CTTTGCCTAGTTGTTTGTTTGATGGAAATCACTGTTTCTCTGGTTCTGGCATTTCCTTATTTTTTCTTCTTTGTAATTAATCTCTTTGAGCATTTTCTCTAGTGCTGGTTTGGAAGACATAAAGTCTTTCAGCTTCTGTTTGTCATGGAAGGTTTTTATTTCTCCATCAAATTTGATAGATATCTTTGCTGGGTAGACAGGAAAGCAAGGAATACACATTCAAAGGAAAATGCAGGCCATTGACGAGAAAGAGAGAGAGAGGGGAAGAGAGAGAGAGAGAGGCACTTTGGGGATTCCTAGCTCTTCTTTGAGCGGTAACATGGTAAAAGACGAGCATGGGAAGATATGTGAGGATGACATTCCTATGGTGATCTTGTGATTGCCGACCTGATCATCTTCAGGATCCTTGATGTGGTCTCCACTGTCTAATCAATAGATATGCTGGAAAGTCTTCTAGTAACAAGTACCTCAAGACATCTAATTTCTCTTGCTTAAATTATTCATTTGGGTGGTTAATTAAGAGTGCACATGGAAATTATCATAAGTGAGTGAGATTTTGGTTAACTTTAAGACTTATAGATTTTCCAGGAAATTGGGTAGTAATCAGTCTGGGAGAAAGACTCACTTAGGGAATGACAGGCCTGGAAAAGTATGTGGAATTTCTGAATTAATTTTTTTTCCTTTCTTTATGTCTCATTTCTACCTATTTATTTTATTTATTTTGTTCTGCCTCGGTGTCAGAATAAATTTTCCAACTTCTTTGCTGCATTATTTAGAGAAGGTTTTCCTTGCTTCTCTGTTTCTCATCAGTGAAATGGGAAACATTATTAACATGATATTACAGGATATGATTACTTTATAAAACTTATGTCAATGTATGTTTGTGTGATAAGAATTGGGTGAAAGCATTTGAACCTTTTAAAAAAATCTATGTCAAGTTGAAAATAATCCTGAATCCCAAAGGAAGGCAAGGCTTTTAAACCTGTGACCCTATCACAGAGAGAAGGTGGATTCCATGATGGATCCAGAGAAGTTCCCAATGGGGGACAGAGTAGAACTCAATTCATTACCAATGGGGTCCTTGACTTATGTTACTGAAAAGAATTGCAGTAATCACCAGATTGAAACATAGAGATTTAGTTAGGAAAGCAAGAAATTCACATTCAAGAGAGGGCGCTGGCCATCTCCAGAGTGACAGATGCACTTTGATTGTGCGGGAGAGGAAGTATTAATGAAGGAAATCCTTCCATTGATGTTATGTACATATGTGAAAACACCAATTCCAATCTCAATATCATATATGGAGAAGGGGAGGGAGTGAGGAGGGAGCCAGGGGAAGCTCACCAAGTGCTGCGTGCATGTGTCACTATCACTCTGAACTACATTATGATGTGAGAACACTCTGCGCCCTTTCTATTTCTTTCATTTCTTTTATCCTTCCTCAATCCTATTTGTAATCCTATCCTAAAAAACAACACCAGAAAAGTCTATTTTCAGGGTCCTCATGTCTGACTTCTTATTCTACCTCCAAAACAATTGGCAATGTACTTTTTGTGGTTCTGTTACACATAATACATATTAACAAACTAGAAATGTATCCTCTAAAGATCAAACAAGAGTGAATTTCAGCTACAACAACAAAAAAAAAACCCTGCCATTTTCTGGAGAATACAGTAATTCTTATGTGATCTAAAAAAAATCTGTATCATGTAAGATTAGTCTAGTAATTTCCTCCATCAGTGTGGTCAATTTACTACATATTATAGCAATAAAAATTAATACTATCTAAACATTTTAATGCAAAGTTGGCAAAGGTCAATATCTTGAATAGAAATTTGTCAATACTTTGATGGAGGATCTCTCCTCCATCAACCTTTGTTATTACAGAGGTTAAATCCTCAAATGAATGACTTCTAAGTGAGAAAAAGTGAACTATGTCACTAGTTCTCTTATAATCTTAAGAGTCTATGAAATTTCATTTTAGGTATGTATTTGACATCTATATCAAACTCAAATAGCATTAGGGACATGAACACAAGGTAGTAATTTTCCACATGTGCAAAATCACAGAGGTAGATCAAGGAACAACATCTTTAGAAGCATTGAAATTTGTTTCTGAGATACATCTTGTTTTTAAACAAAGTGTCAGTATGTGATTATAAAATTCTAATTGCAGTCGGGCATGGTGGCGCACACTTGTTAATGCCAGTACTTTGGGAGGCGGAGACCGGAGGATCCAGGTTGGCGGCCAGCCTCAGCTCTCTCTCTCTCTCTCCTTGTCTCTCTGTCTACCTAGTGAGGCCCTCCGCAACTTCGTGAGACCTGGTTTCAAAATAAAGTATAAAATAAATAGGGCCGGGGGTATAGCACAGAGGTAGAACGCCCCTGGGTTCAATCTCTGGTACCGCAAAAAAAAAAAAAAATAAATAAAATAAAATAAAATTAAATTAAATTAAATTTCTAATTGCAATATTTCAATCAAGTATAGAAATAAACCCTGAAGGACTTCAGGGAAAATGTTATTTCATCCAATGCAAGTAGAAAATAAACAATTCCCATCAGAGAAAACAAATACTACAAGCTTAAGATAGAAACCAAATCTCAGTGTATCCAAAGAAAATAGGAAAAATTAACATTTCTTTTTTTTTGCATTTCCTCTTGACGATGGTCCTTCACTCTTACGTATAGAAAGATCACCTCAAGATCAGGAGGAATTACAGAGTGCCTTGAAATGAATTATCAAAACCCATTAAAATAATCATAATGACTATTAAAACTTAGAAAGTTATTGACACAAAACATACAGAATCAAACAACATATTTACAATGCATATATTTATAAATACATTTTGCATTATTTTAACTAAATTGTTCACTTAATAAGTACACAAATAAATTAGATAATTAAGAACACTTGTGTTGAAATAACATGCATATGGCTTAAATAATTTTGGGTTTCCTTTATTATTTAAATATTGTCTTATACTTAAGATAACATTTAAAATTTTTAATATAAAATGAAAAATATTAACTCTAAGATAAAAATATTTTTAGAATGATTTCCTTTTCAAGTATGCATTTAAAATATTTTTTCTTTTCAAAAAATTGAGTGAGCACAGTTTTCAGATTTTTTTTCTTTTTTACTGGGGGTTGAACTCAGGGCCTCATGCACGCTAGGGAAGGGTCTACCACTGAGCCAGATCTTCAGTCCTTCATCTTCAGAATTTTTATATATCCATTCTCCATGGTTTACAAAAGGTCACAGTTTTTTAATCAAAGTAAAGAAGCACCTCTTAATCATTACTTCAAAAGACTTCTCTTAGTTTCTCATTTATAGGTTTCTCAGCAACCTTTCATATTTTTGAACACACTAGTCTTTATTAAAAATCTAATTTATTTGTAGTTGATCTTTTCCCTTGTTCTTTACATGATTCCTGGTCTCCCTCCCTATTGCCTTAAATCTAACCTTACTTTATAAGTGGAAATAGTCTCAGACAAATAGTCTTCCTTTATTATTTTTCTTAAACTCTTCAGTATAGCTTTTTAAAATGATGTCTACTATGAAGACTTGTAATTTTTGTCTCCATCTACAATCTCACTTTAAGGTTTTGATTCCAAAATTCTAATTTTCAGCCAGATTGCCTCTCTCATCATTTATCAGTAATCTGAATTAGTGTTGCCAGGATCAATTTTATTGCATTTCTTTCAGAACAATTTTCTTAAACCAAGGAACATCTTTCCATTACATAAAATCTTTCCATTGCTTGTTATTCTACCTGTTTAACATGCCTAAAACATGGGAGCCATTATTCTGCTCCTCTCTTCTTGCCAGAATCCAGTTGTTCAGGTATCACAATTCTTACAAACATCTCCAAACCTGTCCAAATGACATTTCTTGTCATTTCTCTGTATCAATGTTTTTCAGTATGGCTGAAAAATACTGAAACATGGAAATATAGTAGGACATTTATATTGCTATTATTGTTAATATTTTATAATATCTATAAGAAGTCAATAGATATATAATATTTAAATAATTATGGTATTGTGTGCTCTGAATTTTTAATGAAAGGGAAGCATAGTCAAAGAGTTTGGGACACTTCTGCACTAGAATATTTCAATCGCTTCCAAAAGAGCAGTTAGTTTTCCTCTACTTTGTGTGAGCATAACTGTTGGATGTTGTAACCCCTAGAAACCCATCTTAATGTCTTCCCCTAATGCTGTTTTATTAACAGCTGATTTTTGGAGTTCCTTACCTACCAAATCCTCAACAATCCTCTCAGGTTTTGTGCATGAAGCACATCATTCCTTCTCCCCACTTTTCTTTGTTTCTCAGCTTGCTACTATGTAGCTTTTAAATGTATACAAAGCACACATTTGCAAGACCTATCTTTCTCTCTTGTCTAGTACTTGGTCTGGCAATGAAACAGAACTTCTCTTAACAGATGGGGGTCAAAAGAAAAGAAGATGCACCTAATCTGGGTTGTGGACAAGAGTGATGGAGACAGAGAACCTCATACATTAGTAGAAATTATTTCCCTCCTCTAGGCGGTCACAATATATGTTGAGCCATGAAAACCTGCTCATGGCCAAATGCTAAAGCTCTACTGATTTTTAAAGATATGATCATGCCGGGCATGGTGGCGCACGCTTGTAATCCCAGTATTTTGGGAGGCAGAGACCGGAGGATCCGGGTTCGCGGCCAGTCTCAGCTCTCTCTCTCTCTCTCTCTCTCTCTCTCTCTCTCTCGCCCTGTCTCTCTCTCTCTCTCTCTACCTAGTGAGGCCCTCCGCAACTTCGTGAGACCCAGTTTCAAAATAAAGTATAAAAAATAGGGCCAGGGGTGTAGCGCGGAGGTAGAACACCCCTGGGTTCAATCCCTGGTACTGCAAGAAAAAAAATAATAAATAAATAAAGATATGATCATAGACCGGTGGAACAGAATAGAAGATACAGAAACAAGTTCACAAACTTATAGTCAACTGATTTTCGACAAAGGTGCCAAACACATATGTTGGAGAAAGGACAGTCTTTTCAACAAATGGTGCTGGGAAAACTGGTTATCTACTTGTAGAGAAATGGAACTAAATCCTTACCTCTCACCTGCCCAAGAGTCAACTCCAGAGGGATCAAAGACCTGGAAGTTAGATAGACCAGAGTCTGTGAAATTATTAGAAGAAGGCATAGGTTCAACTCCAGCATATAGGCACAGGTAGAAACTTCCTCAGCAAGACCTCCAAAGCACAGGAAATTAAAACAAGAATTAATAAGTGGGATAGCATTAAACTACAAAGCTTCTGTTCATCAAAGAAAACCATCAAGCCCTAAAGAGAAAGCCTATAGAATGGGAGAAGATCGTTGCAAGCTATCCCTCTGACAGAGGTCTAATATCTAGGATATACAAAGAACTTAAAAGACTTCACACTAAAAAAACAAATAATCTGATCAAGAAGTGGGCAACTGAAATGAATAGACACTTCATGAAAGAAGAGATACAAATGGCCAATAGATACATGAAAAAATGTTCAACATCATTAGCAATCAGGGAGATGCAAATCAAAACTACTCTAAGATTTCATCTGACCCCAATTAGAATGGCAATCATTAAGAAGTCAAGCAACAACAAATGTTGGCAAAGATGTGGGGGAAACAGGGACTCTTCTACACTGTTGGTAGGATTGCAAACTAGTTCAACCACTGTGGAGATCAGTGTGGAGATTCCTCAGAAAACTGGGAATGGAACCACCATATGATCCAGCTATACCATTACTGGGTATCATACCAAAGGGATTGAAACTAGAAAACTACAGTAATATATGCATACCCATGTTCATAGCAGCACAATTCACAGTGGCCAAATTATGGAACCAACCTAAGTGTCCATCAACAGACGAGTGGATTACAAAATTGTGGGAAATACACACAATGGAATTCTACTCAGCAATAGAGAAGAACAAAATAACATCATTTGCAAGAAAATGGAAGGATCTGGAGAACATTATGTTAAGCGAGATCAATCACAAATAAAGAAGGGACATATATTTTCATTAATATGTGCAACCTAGGGAGTAGTGGGGACACACAAGGGACTCCAGTTGATAATGGAGAACCTTCAGTGGGGCAAGGGAAGTGGTACAAGGGAAGGGAATGGCAAGAAAGAAGTAAATCAGTGGAATTACCATCATAATCAATGTGTACATGTGAGAATATACCAACATCATTCTCAGTACTTCATATGGGTGCGGGGAGGTGGGGGAGACACTAAGAGCTGTGTGCATGTATGTTAACATCAAATAGATATTCATTGTGATGTGAGACTACAATGCACCAATAAAAGCATGTTGAAAAAAAAGATATGATCAAATTTTGTTTTTTCCATGATTTCCTGCAACTAGAATTGTTTTTTTTTACTTTCATTGTCCATTGTTCTTGATGTATCTTCTAATATGTTATAGCACACAATTTTTCATAATAGTTACCATCCAATCCAAATGTTTCTAATATATTAGTAATTCTCATAAGTCAGGAGTTAAGCTGTTATCTTTGAATCTACCATGCTATCTATCAGAAAGCATTGCAAACAAAAGGTAAATGTTATAATACATGCATAAATACGAATATTATCATGGCATTGTCTTCAATAGAGGGCCTTTTAAACACAAATTGTTACATTTTCTTCCTTGCCTTGTTTTAGGGGTTGGGAATATTACTAAATGCTATTACTTAGCAGTATTGGATAGTATTGGGCAGTCAGTTTGCCCATTCAGAGGACAATTCTCTAAATCAAAATATATATTTCAATATTTTGTGATAATATTTATTATTCAAGTTGAAGTGAAAATGATATTGTGAAATATATCACATTGGTAATTGGAAAAACTATGAATGGTGAAAGGGCTAAGGGTATTTGGGGAAATCTCTCTACCTTCCTCTCAGTTGTACTATGAATGCACAACTCACTTTAACTTTGTTGCTCTTAAAGAGGTAAAAATTGCCAGGCATGGTAGCTCGCATCTGTAATCCTAGTACTTACAAGGCAGATACAGGAGGAGTGCAGCTTTGTGGCCAGCCTCAGCAACTTAACCAGGCCCTCCACAACTTAGTGAGACTCTGTTTCAAAATAAAATATTAAAATAAATTTTTATTTTTATTTATTTATTTATTTATTTTGCAGTACCGGCGATTGAACCCAGGGGCATTCTACCTTCGCGTTACACCCCTGGCCCTATTTTTTATCCTTTATTTTGAAACCGGGTCTCACGAAGTTGCGGAGGGCCTCACTAAGTAGGGAGAGAGAGACAGGGAGGGAGAGAGAGAGAGAGAGAGAGAGAGAGAGAGAGCTGAGGCTGGCCGCCAACCCGGATCCTCCAGTCTCTGCCTCCCAAAGTACTGGGATTACAAGCGTATGTCACCATGCCTGGCCTTAAAATACATTTTTAAAAAATAAGGTAGGGGTGTAGCACAGAGTCAGAATGCCCTTGGGTTGAACTCCCAGTACAAAGGAGGAGGAGAAGGAGGAGGAGGAGGAGGAGGAAGAGGAGGAGGAGGAAGAGGAGGAGGAGGAGGAGGAGGAGGAGGAGGAGGGGGAGGGGGAGGGGGAAGAGGAGGAGGAGGAGAAGAAAAAGAAGAAGAAGAAGAAGAAGAAGAAGAAGAAGAAGAAATTAGAAGAGCAAGGCTCAATATGTGTTTCAAAAGAAACAGTAAAATTGGTAAAACATGGTTGTGAAAAAATTGAATAAGATTCTTTAAGGTTTAAATAACCTTTTTATGTTTGCAAGGTTCCAGAACCAGATTTATTAATAAAATTATTATTTAAAAATATTGGTTATTTACTACTTGACAGGTATTAAGGACCCACAATAGATTAGGTATAAGGATCCACAGGAGATTAAATTTTATTTGATGATGGGATTAAAAGGAAAGGTAAATTATGGCTGGAAAAATAGTATGTGTTCATTTAATCTATTATGGGTACCTATAATATAATACCCATCTGAATTTAATTTGTTTAAACCTGTCATAAAAATTCATCAATTTAAAAGGGGGTGTAGTGCGGAGGTAGACCGCCCCTGGGTTCAATCCCCAGTACCGCAAAAAAAAAAAAGTTTGAGTCACTGAAACATTTCAATAATTTAAAGTAGACTATAAACATATAATCATTCACTTATTCAAAAGTCAAATGAAGGGTTGGGGTTGTAGCTCAGTGGTAGAGTGCTTTCCTAGCATGCTCAAGGTCCTAGGTTCAAACCCCAGTACCACAAAAAAAATTATAAAAGTCAAATGTTTTATTAAATGTTGACAGACAAGCAATTAGCTAGGTTAGACACTAGTATTATAAACAAAATACAGACCAGGTCCTAAAGGGATTTGTAATCCTATGCTGTTGGAGATGCATTTACAATGTGCAAGGAAACCATAAAGAAGCCCCTAATTCTTCCCTGAGAATGAGAGACAAGAGCTCATTCATGAGTTAACGGCATCATGATGAATAAACAGTGCCTCAGTTGGTAAAAGAATTGCAGCCAGAGGTAACTGAATGTTCTAAGGCATAGAAGAATGAGAAAGCCTCATGAACAAAAGTTTGTCAAACTAGAATAAAGCATTAATTTAGGCAAGTGGCAAAGAGACCAGAGTGTGAAGGGTCTTATATGCCACAAATGATTATGGTCTTTAGTAGATACTGAACGGAACAGAGCTCCTAATGTGTCTTCAGCAAGTGAGTAGGATATTCACATTTATATTTCAGACAAATCAATAAAAGGACAGAGCAATGTTTGGAAATTAGGATCAACAGAATTTAGCAAGAAAACATATGGTACAAATGGAGGTGAAGAAGGAGATGATAAAGTGAAATTGATTTCCAGGTGTCAGGCTTGAGTGATTATATCAGTCAGCTTTTCATCACTGTAACAAAATACCTGACACAGGCTACTCATGAAGTAAAGAGATGTTTACTTAGCTCACAGTTTAGGAGGTTCAAAGTTTGAGATCTGGCTACCCCATCGATTTTGGCTCTGGTGAGGGCAGCAGTTGTGGAATGTTACTATGGGAGCATTTGTAGGAACAATTGGTCACATCCTAAACAGGAACAGAGAGAAAAAGAGACCGTGGTCCATGTTCCCTACCTGGGCATGTCCCCAGTGACCTGAGGACCTCCTCTAGCACCTACCTCTTTCAAATCTATAGCACTTCCCAACACAACCACACTGGGGTCCAAGCCTTTGCATATGGATCAGTGGGAGACACTCAACACCCGAATCACAGCAACAACCAAGTGGCTGATGTGTCCATTTATGGAGACAAAGAATGAATTATGGTGATATCTATAAAAAACCTCATTTGAATGTGAATATCGTTTCAGAGTCTAAATCATTTATATAGGCTTATCCTTGATATATACACTTTGACAAGAAAAAAATTAAGGCAGACTCAAGATTATAGATAAAGTCTAGATTTTACACTTTAGGTCCTTATATTACATACATGAATTAATTAATAAAAGTTTCCTTGTTTTAAGCAAACAATAAAATTATGATGCTTATGAAATATTAGTTACTATTTTCTGTTATAAAAATGAATTATAGTCATCTCTCTACATCAGCAGTTTTCATATCCTCAGATTAAATCAGTTGGGGATGCAAAAAATTTGAAAAAAAGCCACATGTACTAAACATATGCAAACTTTCTTCTTATCATTTTTTCCTAAACAGCACAGTATAACAAATATGTAAATAGCATATACATTATACTAGACATTATAATTAATGTAGAGATGTTTCAAAGTATATGAAGAACAGACATATGTTAAATGCAAATATTATACTTGAGTGTAGTATTTTATAAAAGATACTTGCATATCCATGAATTTTGGTATCTTTGGAGGGTCCTGGAACCAATCTTCCTCAGATACCGAGGGATGACTGTATTTGCATATAATCAACATATAATTTTCTTTAGCATTATATTAGTGTTCCTAAATAATTTTAAAATAAGATTACACTTAAGGAGAAAAATAAATTATATATGTGCATGCATATCTATGACAAAGACAGATATTCAGCTGTTTTTCATCAGGACTACTGGCTGCTCACAGCTCATGGCCATTGTGATGGGCTGATGGCCACACTGACAGGCCATGGATGCCATGAATATCAGTATTACACAAACTAGGGGTGAGCTGAGGTGAATTAATGTAGCATTTAAATTTAACAAAACCTTTAAAAGCATCAAATAGAACTATACAAATGAATTACCAATAGACCGTAAAGATGTGCTTTCTTTAAGTATACAGGTAACTATGCCTAGATGTTTTCCTGTAGAAAAACTAACAGAAAAAAGAATAAGTGTAATTTTTAGAGAAATATCTGTATTCATTTATTAAAAAGCAATAAACAGAATTGCAATATCCCTATTTTAGGAACCTAGCTATAATTAGTGGTTATCTGATATTTACTTTCATTTTATTTCCAAAATTATCACATAACTTCTTTTAATTCAAACTGAAACAACAGGCTGAGGAAGTTAGAAGGTTTCTGTAAAGTTATTCCAAGCATCTGAAAGCTAGATTGCATGACTGTCTCCATAGCAGCAGTGAAATCTCAGGAGGACTTCTAGTTGCAGGGCACATATAACGCTTGGAATTTCCCATCTTTGTTAGTACACATTTACATCACAACCATTTAATGTAAGATGCATTTGAAATTTCTATAAGGTTGGAAAAGAATTCCGGATAGAATAGGTTCTACTCAAGCAATTTTCACATGTAAATCCCCAGACATTTTCATACTTAAAGAAAAATCTAAGAGCCTGTGTTAAGAAGGATTGCCCCAAAGCACAGGAAGAGACAAGGATTCTCCTGAAATCGACTTAATGAATGTTTCAGACATTATGTACATATGTGAGAATATCAATACCAATCTCAATATCATGTATGGAGAAGGGGAGGGAGTATGTGTGTGGGGGGGATGTGCATGTATACATGTATGCTCCCAAGTGCTGTGTGCATGTATGTCCCTATCACTCTGAACTACATTATGATGTGAGACTACAATGCACAAATAAAATATATAAAAAGAAGAAGAAAAACAACAAGAGAGGAGCGTGTGAACTAGGCCAGGACAAGGGATGAAAGCTGGGCCAGGATGTGGTCTAAGCTGGAACCTCACCCTGGGCTCACCCCCAGGCACCTGAGCAGTTTGCACTGTGCTGGTTCTGCTCTGAGACAACAGGCCAGTCCTTTGTACACTTGCTTTACTCAGTCAGTGTTGCTGCCCATAAAAGGGAATGGAAGTATGGGCGTGGTGGCGCACGCTTGTAATCCCAGTACTTGGGAGGCTGAGACAGGAGGATCACAGGTTTGCGGCCAGCCTCAGCTATTTAGTGAGGCCCTCCGCACCTTAGTGAAACCCTGTTTCAAAATCAAAAATGAAAAATAGGGCTGGAGGTGTAGCTAGGAGATAGAATGCCCCTGGGTTCAATCCCCAATAATGCAAAAGGGAGTGGAAGTAGGGTGGGTGTGGCCTCTAGGTACTTCATGAGACAATAACAATCTCTACTTCAGAGGCATACATCAAAAATATTTTGAAAAAGAAGTATTCTACCTGGCACAAAGTCCAAATGAGCAATGACTAGATCCCCCAATAAGAGCTACATAATGATAGGAAGAGAAAGCACATGTAAAACTGATTGTACACATACTACTTGAGGTCAGTATACAAAGATGGGTGATTCAATCTTAAACTCAATTGAAGTTAATAAGATTCTTCTGCTGCTGGCCATGAAGAAGCAAATATACACTTGTGAACTGTTAGATGAAGGTCTACATGGCATGTAACTAAGTGGCCTCTAAGACTTGAGCTCAGCTTCCAGCCAAGAGCCAGGCAAAGTCCAGCAATCTCATTCTTACAGTCATGCGGAAATGAATTCTGCCAACACAGAATAAGGCCTCTCCAGAGTCGAACCTGCGAAGGAGCGCACAGCCCCGCTGGTACCTCATGCTCAGTCCTGAGGCAGACCCGGGTGGAGCCAGGCCTGACCCCAGTGCACAGAGACCCTCTGATAGTGAGTGCATATTCTTTAATCTGTTACCTTTGTGGCAATTTGTTTTGTAGCAACATACAACTAATACTGGAGCACATTGAGTACTCTATACTACCAACTGGGGAAAAGTAACATTTTGCTTTGTTTCTATTCTAATAGCCAACTCTGCAGTATCATGTCAGTATTGCAGCAATATGTTTGATCATTTTGAACAGTTTGACCACTTAGTTCATTGTAGTTTCTTATTACAGACATGATGTTAGTAAATGTGAGGACCTCTTGAAGTTTTAACAGCAAGAATTTATATTTAAAAATGTATATATTTCTGCTTCAAAATAGGATAATTTGTTACATTCAAACATCATGTGTTTGAAGGTATTAGAGAGCCCAGAGCCGCAAAAGCTTTGAGGACAAGGTATCAGAAGGCAGAAAAACTTAGTGAGATGAACTACAACCCCAATTCCTCGGGAGCCATTTACTGATTTTGCACACACACAAGAGAATGTCCACATAGTAAAATATATCTTAATATCATATCTCAAAATCAATTTCAAATAAATTAATATTGAAAGATGTAAAGATTTTGGAAAAATCAGGAAGTCGGCATGGTGGTACATACCTGTAATCCCAGTACTTGGGAGGCTGAGACAGGAGGATCACAGGTTTGAGGTCAGCCTCAGCAACAAAGGGAGACACTCAACAACTTCATGAGACCCAATTTCAAAATAAAAAATAAGTGCCGGGCGTGGTGGTGCATGCTTGTAATCCCAGTACTTTGGGAGGCGGAGATCGAAGGATTCATGGCCAGCCTCAGCTCTCTCTCTCTCTCCCTCTCT
>PVJS01054704.1:0-12880 GCA_004027185.1 Glis glis | reverse complement strand
TAAAGCATAAAAAATAGGGCCAGGGGCGTAGCGCGGAGGTAGAACACCCCTGCGTTCAATCCCCAGTACCAAAAAAAAAAAAAAAAAATAGGGCCAGAGTGTAGCTCAGGTAGAATGCCCTGGAGTTCAGTCCCCAGTACCACAAAAATAAAGATAAAATACATTTCTGGACTGGACTTAACTACGTTTGCAAAGAAGCTTTGAAGTAAGATAATTTTATAAGTTGTTTTTTTTTTTTTTTTTAGTACTGAGGATTGAACCCAGGGGCATTCTACCTCTGAGCTGCACCTGCAGGCTGTTTTTTTTTATTCTTTGTTTTGAAACAGGGTCTCACTAAGTTGTGGAGGGCCTCATTAAGTAGCTGAGGCTGGCCACGAACCCATATCCTCTGGTCTCAGCCTCCCAAGTACTGGGATTACAAGCATGTACCACCATGCCTGGCTATGTTTTGTTTGCAATACTGGGATTGAAGCCAGGGGCATTCTACCTCTGAGCTACACCCCCAGCCTTATTTTATTTTTTGTTTTGAAACAGGGTCTTACTAAATTGCAGAGGACCTCATTTAGTTGTTGAAGCTGACCGTGAACCTGCAATCCTTCTGGCCCAGCCTCCAAAGTACTGGGATTACAAGCGTGCGCCACCACGCCCAACTCTTTTAGTTTTTATTTTGAAATGGTCTCTATGTTACAGAGGGGATTGCTAAATTGCTGAGGCTGACTATGAACCTGCAATCCTTTCTCAGCCTCCCAAGTACTGAATTGCAGGCATGAGTCATCATGCCAGCTTAGTTGAACTTACCTTTTTTTTTTTTTCAGTACTGGGGATTGAATCCAGGGGTATTCCATCTCTGACCTATTTTATTTTTATTTATTTTTTTAAATGGCCTCAGCCAGGCGTGGTGGTGAATGCCTGTAGTCCCAGTAATTGGGAATCTAAAACAAGAGGATCTTGGGTTTGAAGCCAGTCTCGGCAGCATAGTGAGACTCTCAACAACCTACCAAAACCCTGTTTCAAAACAAAAAAAAAAGGCTGTAGCTGGGAGATAGAATGCCAATGGGTTCAATTAGTAGTACTGCAAAAAGAAAAGAAACAGGGTCTCACTAAATTACTATACACTGCTGGGCTCCAACAAGTGATCCTCCTGTCTCAGCTTCCTAAGTACTGATTACAGGCTATACTGTGGCTTTTTTTATTGCTTTTATTTAGTGCTAGGGATTGAATCCTGGACCTTGTGTGGCATGAACTCTACCACTGAGCTGTACCCCCACACACTCCAAGGTTTAATTTTCATAGGGTTTTGCTTTTTTTCAGGGGGAGGACAATAATGGGGATTGAACCCAGGGCCATAAGCATGCTATGCAAGCTTAACCACTGAACTATATCCCCAGTCCTCATTATTTTATTTTGAGATAGGGTCTCACTAAGTTGTCCAGGCTGGCCTTGAGCTTTTGATCCTCCTGCTTCAGCCTCTACATGGAGTTATTTACTCATTCATTATTTTATGGTGCTGGGGATGGAACCCGTGGCCTCAAGCATGTTATGCAAGCACTCTACCACTGAACCACACCCCCCAGCCCAGGTTTAATTGTGTTGGTGTTGGTGGCGGGGGGGGGGGGGGTACTGGGGATTGAATCCAGGGCATTCTACCTCTGAGCTACACCCATCCTTTTTTTTTTTTTAATTTAGAAACGGTCTCATTAAGTTGTGGAGGGCCACGCTAAAGGGCATGGTGGTGCACGCTTGTAATACCAGTACTTGGGAGGCTGAGACCAGAGGATCCAGGTTCATGGCCAGCCTCAGCTGCTTAGTGAGGCCCTTTGCAACTTAGTGAGACCCTGTTTCAAAATAAAGAATAAAAAATAGGGCTGGGGGTGGAGCTCAGAGGTAGAATGTCCTGGATTCAATCCCCAGTACCACCCCCCTGGGTTCAATCCCTGGTATTGCCAAAAAAAAAAAATACATTTGGTAATTGTTGGGATTTTCCTACCAGCCTCATGTATATGGTACTGAATATCTCTAATATATTCATTCTACCTTTGTTTGGAAAATAACTACTTTATCTCAATTTCAGGGGGGTGGTTGATTGGTTTTTCCAGAACAGCCTTATTCTATTTTCCTTGTTATTAAATATCTGGCATAAATTGTTAAGTAGGCAAAGTGTCATATGCTCTCATGAGTTATTTTAATTTGTTGCCCTTTGTCTTCTGGCTAAGACTTAGATAACATATATATACATACATATATATATATATATATATATATATATACATACACACACACATATACATATACATGTGTGTATGCATGTGTATGTATTCGTGTGTGGTACTGGGGATTGAACCCAGGGTCATTCTACCTCAGAACTATACCTCCAGCCCTATTTTATTTTTTGTTTTGAAATACAGTCTCACTAAGTTGCTGAGGCTGGCTGCCAACCTGCAATTCTCCTGTCTCAGCCTCCTAAATACGGGGATTATGAGCACTAGCTCAACATAGGTGATATGAAGTAGATTTTCTAGGATCTATAGATCAGGCATGGTGGCACACGACTGTAATCCCAGTACTTGGGAGGCTGAAACAAGAGGGTTGCAGGTTTGAGGTCAGCCTTAGCAACTTTGTGAGACTGTTTCAAAATAACAAAAGAGCTGGAACTGTAGTTCAGAGGTAAAATGCCAGCCGGGCGTGGTGGCGCACGCTTGTAATCCTAGTACTTGGGAGACCAAGACCGGAGGATCCGGGTTCGCGGCCAGCCTCAGCTACTTAGTGAGGCCCTCCGCAACTTCGTGAGACCCAGTTTCAAAATAAAGTATAAAAAATAGGGCCGGGAATGTAGCTCAAAGGTAGAACGCCCCTGGGTTCAATCCCCGGTACCGCAAAAAAAAAAAAAAAAAAAGGTAAAATGCCCCTGGGTTCAATCCCCAGTACCAAAAAAAAAGAATTACATGGGGGCTCGGAGTGGAGCTCAATAGTAGAGCACTTGCTTAGCACCCCCCCCCCATGAGGCTTCAAGCCCCAGTGACAAAAGAAAAACAGAATTACGAGGAGTTTCTTCCCCTACTGTGTTATGCAGTGGCTGCTCTCCCCCAGTCCTTCCATGTGGGAACAACCAGTTTCATATCGGGCAATTGTGGATGTTTCCAGTTACTGCTGAATGTATCCCCTCATTACATTTTACTTAGGTTAAATTGTATGTGATAGTGCCAGGAGTGGTGGAGGCGTGCTTGTAATCCCAGTACTTGGGAGGCTGAGACAGGAGGATTGTAGGTTGAGGACAGCCTCAGCAATGTAGTAAGGCTCCCAGAAACCTAGTGAGACCCTGTTTCAAAACAAAAAATAAGTGCCGGGCGTGGTGGTGCACACTTGTAATCCCAGTACTTTGGGAGGCGGAGACCGGAGGATCCCGGTTCGCGGCCAGCCTCAGCTCGCGTGCTCTCTCTCTCTCTCTCTCTCTCTCTCTCTCTCTCTCTACCTAGTGAGGCCCTCCGCAACTTAGTGAGACCCAGTTTCAAAATAAAGTATAAAAAATAGGGCCGGGGGTGTAGCGCGGAGGTAGAACGCCCCTGGGTTCAATCCCCGGTACCACAAAAAATAAAAAGGGCTGGGAGTATAGCTTGGAAATAGAATCTCCCTGAGATCAATCCCCAGTACCACACACACACAAGAAAAACATTGTATGTGATTAAAAAAAGAAAAATGTGTGCCATGTGGCTACACACCTATAATCCCAGTTACTGGAGACACTGAGGCAGGAGGATCACAAGTTCAAGGCCAGCTTGGCCAACCTATCTATAGAAACTGTCTCAAAAAATAAAAAAGGCTGGGGATGTAGCTCAGTGGTGCAGCACCCCTGGGTTCAATCTCCAGTACTGGGGGGGGGGAGTATATCTTGTGAAGCAAAAGCTTCTGTAGATGCTTCTTAGAAATATTTTATTGTATTAACCTTTTAAACAACTTGTATGCTAACTGTGATAACATGCCCTAAAAGTAATTTTTAGCCTTGTTTTCTACCCAAAAATTAAACTCCCTGCCCTTACCGCCCCAAAGACAAAGCCAGTTCCCCAAGGACAAAACCAGTTCCTGCCCTTACGCCCCTAGGACAACGCCTCGCAGCCGGCAGCCGCCAGTCACTTCTGCCCAGACCAGCCCCTGATCCCCTCCTGGGTGCTCAGCCCACGCCCCTAGACCTTGCTTCTAAATAAGGAAAATTTAAGCTGGGCGTGGTGGCACACGCTTGTAATCCCAGTACTTTGGGAGGTGGAGACCGGAGGATCCGGGTTCACGGGCAGACTCAAGCACGCGCACACACGCACGCTCTCTCTCTCTCTCCCTGTCTCTCTCTCTCTCTCTCTCTCTCCCTCCCTCCCTCTCTCTCTCCCTGTCTTTCTCTCTCTCTCTACTTAGTGAGGCCCTCTGCACCTTCGTGAGACCTGGTTTCAAAATAAAGTATAAAAAAATAGGGCCGGGGGTGTAGCGCAGAGGTAGAACGCCCCTGCGTTCAATCCCTGGTACCACAAAAAAATAAATAAGGAAAATTTACTATGATTGGTCAGTTTAGAGGATACTCTGGAACTCTGCTTGCTCTCTCTAAAAGGAACCGGTGAACTGTACAAGTGGCTGCCATTTTTCTATCTTGCTGGAGAGTGGTAGCCCCGTGGTAATAAATGCTTCCCGCCTTAACTGAGTCTGGTCTCGGACCCTTTGTCCTACATATGGGGTACAACACAAACAAATGATGTCTTTTCCATTTCCTCAGAAGATATATTGAAACATGCCATTGCATTTGTGGATATTCAGACCGACTTTGTAATTTTGTCAAGTTAATCAGTACATTCTGGCCGGGAATGGTGGTGCATGCCTGTAACCCCAGTACTTGGGAGGGTGAGACAGGAGGATCACAGGTTCAATACCAGCCTCAGCAACTTAGCGAGACTCTCAGCAACCTATCAAGACCCTGTTTCAAAACAAAACAAAAAAAAAGGGTTGGACTATAGCTCAGAGGTAGAATGTACCTGGGTTCAATCCCCAGCAACACACACACACACACACACACACACACATACATTCTGACTCAATATTAGCATGTGCATACAATTCCAGGCATTTTCCTCAGGCATATTTCATTCTTCACACTTAGCACTTTATGTCATGGAACTTTGGGGGGGGCATTCTACCTCCAAGATACATCCTTAGCCCTCTTTTACTTCTTATTTTGAAACAGGGTCTCACTAAGTTGTGGAGGGCATCACTAAGTTGTTGAGGCTGGTCAGGAACCTGCAATCCTCCTGTCTCAGCCTCCCAAGTACTGGGATTACAAGCGTGCACCACCACACCCAGTTTATGAAACTAATTTTTTAATGTGTGTTTGTGGTGCTAGGGATTGAACCCAGGGGCATTCTACCTCAGAGCTACACTCCCAGCACATTTTATTTTTTATTTGGAAACAGGGTCTCACTGTGAGAATATAATTGTATCTTTTCTGTCAAAGGAGGTAGTTTCACTTGAATGGCCATTTTGTAACCTGGTAGGGACTTACATTCCTTCCTCAAATTAACATCTCTTAAGAGATTACAGGTGTCGGCCCTCCCCCATCTTCCCCTGTAGCTGACCAGAATGTGAAGCTGTTAACTCCGCCAATAGGAGTTCAGCGCAGGAGGAGCCTTGCGTTAGGGATATAAGACCCACTGGGTTCTTTGTGAAGTGTGCTCTCTCACACATCTGGGGGCACCCTTTTTTGCAAAAAAGTAAAATCGCCTTGCCAAGCAATTTTTGAACATGTGCCGTTTCTTTAGACGCCGTGAGAAGTTATTTCTAACATCACCAAGTTACTGAAAGCCTCTCTAAATTGCTAAGGCTGGCCTCGAACCTGCGATAATGAATTATAGTAGTAATGGATACAAAGCATAAATGACTGGGATTATCAGTTAAAAGGTGTTCATGATGAGCAGCGACCCATACCTGTATCCCAGCAACTCTGGAGCCTGAAGCAGGAGGATGACAACTTCAAGGCCACCTTGGCAAACTTTCCAAGACCCAGTTTCAAAATTTACAAAAGGGCTGAGGATGTAGCTCAGTAGTAGAGCACCCCTGGGTTTGAATCCCCAGTTCCAAGAAGTAAAATAAAATAAGCTTACTGTAAACCCAGTACTTGGGAGGCTTGGACAGGATGATTACAGGTATGAGGCCAGCACACAATAATTTAGCAAGACCCTGTTTCAAAAAAAATAAATAAGCCAGGTATGGTGGCGCATACTTGTAATCCCAGTACTTGGGAGGCTGAGTGTATTGGTCAGGGTTCACTAGATCAACAGAATTCACAGAATGAAAAAAGGATTTATTAGATCAGCTCACAATGTAGTCCTGAGTTTCGACTGCACGTGAAGAATCAGAGGAATCAGCAGCTGGTCAGGCGGTCTAAAAGCTGGAGCCTTAGGATTGAAGCAACCACCATTTCAGTCCAGTCCAAGATGTGAAGATAAGGAAGCTCTTCAGAGAAACGATGGTAAAGTTTCAGTTCGAAAGCTGGAGGCCGACGATCTCAGACGAGAGCAGAAGATCAAGAGGCTCTTCAAGGAAACGGCAGAGTTGGAGACCGACGATCTCAGACGAGAACACACGCGTTTTCTTCAGGAAGAGTCGCGGCTCTCTCTACGCAGCTTTCTCCTTCTTTTATCTAAGTCCTGCACCTATCAGAACCCTGCTACCCACATTTAGGGCAGGACTTCCGGTTCAATCTGCTGTTACACAACCAAAGTCACATGATCTTAGGAGGGTCAAGTTGACAAACCAGACCAACTATCACACTGAGACAGGAGGATCATAGGTTCAAGACCAGCCTCAGCAATTTAGCAGGAGTCTCAGCAACCTAGTGAGACCCTGTTTTGAAACAAAAAATTAAAATGGCTGAGGGTATAGCTCAGAGGTAGAACGCCCCTGAGTTCAACCCCCTGTAACACACACACACACACAAAATGAGGTCATTAGTATCAGTCCTAATCCATTATTATTGATACCTTTGTTTTTGTTTTGTTTTGTTTTGTTGTGGTACCGGGAATTGAACCCAGGGGCGTTCTACCTCCGCGCTAAACCCCCGGCCCTATTTTTTTTATACTTTATTTTGAAACCGGGTCTCACGAAGTTGTGGAGGGCCTCACTAAGTAGAGAGAGAGAGAGATAGAGAGAGAGCTGAGGCTGGCCGCAAACCCGGATCCTCCGGTCTCCGCCTCCCAAAGTACTGGGATTACAAGCGTGCGCCACCACGCCCGGCTGATAGCTTTGTAAAAAGGGAAAATTTGGCCAAATGCAGTGATGTGCTCCTTTAAACCCAGCTGCTTGGAAAGCTGAGGCAGGAGGATAATTGGAGGCTAGCCTGAACAAAGGGATTTACATACTGTAATCCCAGTACTTGGGAGGATGAGACAAGAGGATCGCAGGTTGGAGACCAGCCTCAGCAACTTAGCCAGACCTGTTTCAAAGTAAAAAAGGGCTGGGGTTTAGCTTGGAGGTAGAACACCCCTGAGCTCAATCCTCAGTATTGAAAAATAAAATATAAGAGCCAGGCATGGTGGTGCAATCCCAGTACTTGGGAGGCTGAGACAGGAGGATCAGAGGTCTGAGGATAGTCTCAACAAGTAGTGTCAGGGGAGGACATAATAATTCCTGTGAGTTCTTGGCTTCCATGGTGAAAAGAATTTCAACACGTGCCAGTCAGAGAAAAAGGCAAAGGTTTAATTCAAGAAAGGTAGGGATACATGTTCAGGGGAAACGCAGGCCATCTCAAGGGTCTGTGAGAGTGCAGGGAGAGGCATGAGAGCGGCTAGCAGAGAGAGCAGCAGAGAGGCAAAAAGAGACTCTTGGATCTTTTTTATCCTTTTCTTATAGGGCCCACTAGAGAAGGGGTGGCCAGGGGCACATGGCAGGAAATGGGGCACCATGAGATGGAGGCCTCCTTTCTTTGAAGCTCTAGGCTGACAAAAGGTGTGGATTCCTTGGGATAAAAATCCCAGGAAGTGGAGATGAGAAGGAGCAAGGGAGAAAAGATGTGATTTTTCACCCGGACCTTCTTCCCAGGAAATTGAGGCTCTGACAAAAGGTGCAAGCAGCTCTCTCTAGGATCTAATCGCCTCAGGAATTTCAGATATGGAGCGAGGCCATTATGATTTAAAAGTATGGGCCTGGCTTTTGCCTAAGAGCAAACAAGCTCTGTTAAAATGAAACTAAAGATTATGAAGATTTTTTCTTTTCCTTCCCAATTTGTCTCCTTTCTACCTAAAAATCCCATTTCTTCTATCTCAGTAGTGAGACTATCATCAACCTAGTGAGACCCTGTTTCCAAATAAAAATAAAATAGGGCTGAGGGTATAACTCAGAGGTAGAATGCCCCTGGATTCAATCCCCAATACTACAAAAATAAAATATAAGGAGCCAAGTATGGTGGTGCAGACCTCTAATCCCAGTATTTGGGAGGCTGAAGTAGGAGGATCACAGGTTTGAGGCCAGCCTCAGCAACATAGCAAGACTCTCAGCAACTTAGGGAGATCCTGCTTCAAAATTAAAAAAAGAGCCAGGCATGGTGGCACACACTTGTAATCCCAGTACTTGTGGAGACTGAGACAGGAGGATCGCAGGTTTGAGGACATCCTCATCAAGTAGTGAGACTCTCAGCAACCTATTGAGACCCTGTTTACAAACAAACAAAAAAGGGCTTGGAGTATAACTTGGAGGTAGAATGCCCCTGGGTTCAATCCCCAATACCACAAAAAAAGATGTAGCACTGTGGTAGAGCACTTGCCTAGCATGCGTGAGGCCCTGGGTTCTATCCACAACAAGAAGAAAAAAAAAATTCCTCTCCCATCTGCTAAAGATAATCCCTCACGCCACATTGCATACTGTTTTGTTCTTTGAAGGGGGGGTACTGGGGATTGAACCCAGAATCATTCTACCTCCAAGCTACAATCACAGCCCATTTTTTGGAGGGGGGAGGAGTACTGGGGATTGAACCCAGTGGCATTCTACCTCTGAGTTACACCCCCAGCTCTATTTCATTTTTCATTTTGAAATAGGGTCTCACTAAGTTGTGGAGGGCCTCGCTAAATTGCTGAGGCTGGCCAAGAACCTGTGATCTTCCTGTCTCAGCCTCTCAAGTACTGGGATGATAGGGGTGAGCCACCACCACAACCCTGTTGACTTTTTTTGTTTTGTTTTGTTTTTTGCAGTACTGGGGATTGAACCCAGTGGCGTTCTACCTCCAAGCTACACCCCTAGCCCTATTTTTTATACTTTATTTTGAAACCGGGTCTCACGAAGTTGCGGAGGGCCTCACTAAGTAGCTGAGGCTGGCCGAGAACCCGGATCCTCCGGTCTCCACCTCCCAAGTACTGGCATTACAAGTGTGTGCCACCACGCCCGGCTTTATTCTTTATTTTGAAACAGGGTCTCACTAAGTTGCAGAGGGCCTCACCAAGTAGCTGAGGCAGGCCTTGAACCTGCGATCCTCCTGTCTCAGCCTCCCAAGTACTGAGATTACTAGCATGCAGCCACCACACCTGGCTTTACTTTTTATTTTGAAACAGGGTCTTGCTAGGTTGCTGAGAGCCTCGCTAGATTGCTGAGGCTGCCCTCCAACCTGCTATCTTCCTGTCTCAGTCTCCAGAGTACTGGATTACAGGCGTGCACCACCGCACCTGGCTCCAGCCCTTTTTATTTTTTATTTGGAGACAGGGTTTCACTAAATTTCCCAGGCTGGAGTCCAACTTGTGAACCTCCTGCCTCAGCCTCCAGAGTAGCTGCAATTACAGGCGTGCACCGCCAGGCCCGGCTCAAAGGTTTGATTTAACGGGAAGTGTCCCTACAACCAACCCCCACGGAGGACAGGGGCCCCCTCTCTATAGGTAGACTTAGTAAAATTCTCAGGAGGTACCCTCAACCTGCACCGGAAGTGGGTGTGGCCCAGCTCAGGTCTCCTAGTTCAGTCCCGAGACCCGAGGAACCTGAGACAGCCCAAAAGTGCTAGTCTGGGACGGCCCCATCCCGCCTTCCGCCATGGACAAGGCAGCCCAGCTCGGGAGACGATACAAAAGCGGCCACCAGGTGGCGCGCGACTCGAAGGGACGTGGACCGGAGATGCCACCTCGTCTGGTCTCAATGGGACCGTGTATCTCCATCCACTGTGGCCGCCGGGTGGCGTGGTCGGCCCAGGGCATCTTCTACAGAACTGTCTGAGGGGCCTGGGCTGAACTCAGCCTACAAGGGGGACCGGAAAAACTTATTGGGTACCTCCCCAGTGTCCAGCTTCACCGTGTCCCTCCCTGGCCATCCCTGCTGTCTCCTCATCCCTGAAGGACTTAAAAATAGTCATCGTGCCTGGCGTGGTGGCGCACGCTTGTAATCCCAGTACTTTGGGAGGTGGAGACCGGAGGATCCGGGTTCGCGGCCAGCCTCAGCGCTCTCTCTCTCTCTCTCTCTCTCTCTCTCTCTCTCTCTCTACTTAGTGAGGCCCTCCGCAACTTCGTGAGAGCCAGTTTCAAAATAAAGTATAAAAAAATAGGGCCGGGGGTGTAGCGCGGAGGTAGAACACCCCTTGGTTCAACCCCCGGTACCGCCAAAAAAAAAAAAAAAAATAGTCATCGTGCCTGGCGTGGTGGCGCACGCTTGTAATCCCAGTACTCCAGAGGCTGAGACAGAAGGATCACAGGTTCAGGGCCAGCCTCAGCTATTTAGTGAGGTCCTCCCCAACTTAGTGAAACCCTGTTTCAAAATAAAGAAAAAAAACTAGGACTGGGGGTGTAGCTCGGAGGTAGAATGCCCCTGGGTCCAATCCCAGTACCAAAAAAAAAAAAAGTTAACACTTCTTGTCCTTTTGGCTAAGATCAAGTGTAGTATCTGTTCCTATCAGTTTAATATCTGATATGTCCTCTATCCAAAGGCAATGTATTAAATGGATTTTTGGAAGTAGGAGGTAGAATAGAAGCTTGCTCTGTCCCCTCCATGTATTGACCTGGTATTGCAATACCTCCAGGAACAGGGCACCAAAAAATAGTTTCATTATATATTAGTTTATATTGTTATGTATATTTTCTTTTTTTGTGGAACTGGGGATAGAACCCAGGGGAATTCTACCTCTGAGCTACACCCCCAGCCCTATTTTTTATTCTTTATTTTGAAATGGTCTCACTAAGTTGCGGAGGGCCTCACTAAGTAGCTGAGGCTGGCCGCGAACCTGGATCCTCTGGTCTCAGCCTCCCAAGTACTGGGATTACAAGCGTGCACCACCACACCCAGCTCTGTTATGTATATTTTATTATATATTTATATATATAATTTTTTGGAACTTGGGATTGAAACCAAGGGCATTCTATCTCTGAGCTATACCACATTTTATTTTATTTTATTGTATTTTATTTTATTATTTTATTTTATTTTTTTATTTATTTTTATTTATTTTATTTTATATTTTATTTTATTATTTTATTTTATTTTATTTTATTATTATTTTATTTTTTTATTTTATTTTATTTTTTATTTTATTTTATTTTATTTATTTATTTTATTTTATTTTATTGTACTAAGAATGGAACCCAGAGGCATTCTACCTCTGAGCCACACCCCCAGCCCTATTTTACTTTTTAGTTTGAAACAGGGTCTCACTAGGTTGCTGAGAGGCTCGCGACACTGTCAAAGCTGTCCTCAAACCTGTGATCCTTCTGTCTCAGCCTCCCAAGTACTGAGATTACAAGCATGCGCCACCATGCCCGGCTTATTTTTTATTTTGAAACAGGGTCTCACTAAGTTGCTGAGGGCCTGGCTAAGTTGCTGAGGCTGGCTGTGAACCTGTGATCCCCGTCTCAGCCTCCCAAGTACTGGGATTACAGGCATGCACCATCATGCCTGGCTTTCAGTGGCTTCATGAGACAGCTGTGCCAGGGCCTGAGTAGACAAAGGATCAAAGCCGGAGGTGGGAGAAGGAATGATGGGTATGTAGGGGGTGATAACCGTGTGGGATCTGGCATGAGGATTCAGACTGCCAAGTGGCCTCCCGATAAAGTCTCAGGTCAGGACTGAACTAGGATTTGCAGACCTTCCTGGATCATGCATTCTATGTGCCTCCTCGAAAACCAAACAACACAGTTACTCCATGACCTGAATCTTAATCGTGGCATTTTAATGGCTTCTGTGAGTGGCAGCAGCAGCAAGAAAATGGGGAGAGTCTGCCCCACCCCTGGAGCACGGTGTTCAGGCACTGGAGGCCTCCCTGCAGGTCTAGCTGTCTTCTTTCCATTGGACGGATGCCACAAAGGTGCGGATCTCCATGGGCTGCAGTGTGATAGAGGCAGGGTCCAGCAGGGGGGCAGTGGGGTAGTGGGTGGGACCTGGGGAGGGACAGGAGGAGTGAGAGGTGCAGACATTCTCTGCCTCCCCCACTGTGCTCCCTCCCCTGGACCTGGACACAGCAGTTCACCCCCAAATCTGTCCCCAGGACCTCATGCCCAGAACTTCAAACCACTTTCCCCAGCCTGAATACCAGCCCGAGATGCCCAAATCCTCCCCGACGCTGCCACTGCTCTCGTTTCCTCAAGCTGACCCCAAGGACACTCATGGAGACTCTCAAATCTTATTCTTGAGACTAAACTCAATCCCCAAATCCTCAAGGCACATTGCTAGTTTGCTTGACCCACTCCTTGTGTGTGTGTGTGTGTGTGTGTGTGTGTGTGTGTGTGTGTTACTGGGGATTGAACCCAGAAGCATTCTACCTCCGAGCTACATCCCAGCCCTTTTTTTTTTTTAATGCGGTACCAGGGATTGAACCCAGGGGCGTTCTACCTCCGCGCTACACCCCTGGCCCTATTTTTTTTCCTTTTTTTTTAAACCGGGTCTCACGAAGTTG
>PVJS01054703.1:0-12877 GCA_004027185.1 Glis glis | reverse complement strand
CCCGTACTGCAAAAAAAAAAAAAAAAAAACTTTCCACAGCTGGGCATGGTGGCACACATTTGTAATCCCAGTAGTTGGGAGGCTGAGACAGGAGGATCACCGCTTCGAGGACAGCCTCAGCAAGTAGTGAGATTCTCATCAACTTAGTGAGACCATGTTTCAAAATAAAAAACAGGGATGGAGACATAGCTCAGAGGTAGAATGCTCCTGGGTTCAATCCCCAGTACCAAAATAAAAATAAAATAAAGCCTCCACAAATGGCCCCAAACCTCCAATCTAATACTCAAGTTCTCTACTTACTGTATATACTTAGTGGTACATACAATATAGAGATCTGTGGTTTTCAAACTTTTTTGATAGTCCTTTTTTCAAATGAACCCATGAGCCAGGCGTGGTGGCGCACGCTTGGGAGGCGGAGACCAGAGGAGCCGGAGGAGCCTTGTTCGTGGCCAGCCTCAGCTACTTAGTGAGGCCCTCCGCAACTTCGTGAGACCCGGTTTCAAAATAAAGTATAAAAAATAGGGCTGGGGGTGTAGCTCGGAGGTAGAACGCCCCTGGGCTCAACCCCTGACACCGCAAAAAAAAAAGAACCCATGGACAGATTATTTAATCTTCCTAAATTTCAGTCTAAATTTGAGATAGTAATTATTCTTCACTGTTTAATAGTATTGTGAGGATTAAATGTGAAAATGCAGGTAATGCATTGCCTAATGCATAATATTCAGTTAGATTTAGTACCAAGTACAGGGCCTAGTGCATAGTAGTTAGTGGATAATTATTTCTTGAATTATCAGTACATTGACATTTAAGGTTTTTTTTGTTTTGTGGTACTAAGGATGGAATGTAGGGCCTCAAACTTGCTAGGGAAGAGCTCTACCACCCAGCTACTCCCTAGTCCCGGGCCCCTATTACTTTTTATTTTGAGACAAGGTCTTGGTAAATTGCTGAGGCCTTGAATTTGTGATCCTCCTGCCTCCGCCTGCTGGTAGCTGGGATTATAGACATATGCTACCAACACCTGGCTGTTTTGTTGTTTTTGCAGGGCTGGGATCAAACCCAGTGTCTCACACCTTATGCAAGTGCTCAAAACCACTGAGCCATACCCCTGGCCCTTGAGGTTTGGGATAAACCCCAAAATACACCCTTTTTTTTTTTTTGTACTGGGGACTGAAACCAAGGCCATTTTACCTCTGAGCAAAACCCCAGCCCCTTTTTTTTTTTTTTTTTTTTTTTTGGTGGTACTAGGGATTGAGCCCAGGGGTATATGTGTGGTACTGGGGATTGAACCCAGGGGTGTTCTGCTCCTGAACTATATACCCCGTCCATTTATTTATCAATTAATTAATTTTTAAATTAGTGTGTGTGTGTGTGTATGTGTGTGTGTGTGTGTTATAGAGATTGAACCCAGGGACATTCTACCTCTGAGCTACACCTCCAGTCCTTTTTTTATTTCTTGTTTTAAAACAGTGTCTCGCTAAGTTGCTGAGAGCCTCACTAAGTTTTCATACACTGGCTTTGAACCTGTGATCCTCCTGTCTCGGCCTCTCCAAGTTCTGAGATTAGAGGCATGTGCTACCATGCCCAGTGCCCAAAATTTAAGTCAGTAAGGATAGCAGTTATACTGTAGTAATTGAAAAATGTTGAACTTGGATTAAGGAGTGCTAGGTTCTAATTCTTGTTTTACTGTGCTTAGAAGTGTGATTTTGAACAATTAACTTACATAAACTTTGGGGAACTTTGCTTATCTGTAAAATGAGATTATTGAAGTAGATAGTCTTCCATTATCATTCAATAATATTAGATTTCTTTCTGAGTTGCTATAATACTTCTTATTAGGTGGTTGTTGTTTTTTTTTCTGGTACTAGGGATTGAACTCAGGAGCATTCTACGTCTGAGCTACATCCCCAGCCCTATTTTATATTTTATTTTGAAACAGGGTCTCACTAAGTTGCTAAGACTGGCCGCGAACCTGTGATCCTCCTGCCTCAGCCTCCCAAGTACTGGGATTACAAGTGTGTGCCACCACACCCGGGTAGGTGGTTACTTTTGAGCAATAAGGCATATAGAAATTAGGCTACAAAAACTCCTATGTAGCCAGGTGTGGTGGCACATGCCTATAATCCCAGTACTTGGGAGGCTGAAACAGGAGGATGGCAGGTTCAAGACCAGCCTCAGCAATTTAGTGAGACCCTCAGCAACCTAGCAAAACTCTATTTCAGGAAAAAGCCGGGCGTGGTGGTGCACGCTTGTAATCCCAGTACTTTGGGAGGCGGAGACCAGAGGATCCGGGTTCACGGCCAGCCTCAGCTCGCTCTCTCTCTCTCTCTCTCTCTCTCTCTCTCTCTACTTAGTGAGGCCCTCCGCAACTTCGTGAGACCCAGTTTCAAAATAAAGGATAAAAAATAGGGCCGGGGGTGTAGCGTGGAGGTAGAACGCCCCTGGGTTCAATCCCCGGTACCGCAAAAAAAAAAAACAAAAACTATTTCAGGGAAAAAAAAATTTTTTTTAAAGGCTGGGAGTGTAGCTTGGAGGTAGAATGCTTCTGGGTTCAATACTCGTATTCCTCCCCACTCCAGGGTCTGATTCTGGTACTTTCATGCATTATTGTGACCTTAGACAACTAACCTAACTGGTTCCGCGTCTTCCTTTGTTATTAGGGTGATCATAATTATTTTGCTGGGCTTTATAGTATAGTTGTAAGTAAAGAACAGTGTAAATACTAATTATTAGTAATTCCCAACTGAGTTATGTAATCTAGTAGGAGAGATGAAAAGGGCTATAGAAGTTCAGCATATTTGTCACTGAACAAATTTATGATTAGTAGATATTTTTAGGTGATAATTAAAGAAGATAATATAATTAGACAGAAGCTGACAGGTCTTCCTTGGCACGTTTAAAAACTGAAAACCTTGTTAAATTATCTTACTTTATGAATAAATCTTTAAAAATGTTAACCATTTCAGTAAAATGCATCAATGCCTAGTTTTAAATAAGTATATCTAAATAGTCTTCCTTCCTTAAGATAAAAACAGTTCACCATGCATGATGGTGCACACCTGTAATCCCAGTACTTGGGAGGCAGCTTAGCAAGACCCTGTTTCCAGATTAAAAAAAAAAAAATTTAAAGGGCTGGGGTTGTAGCTCAGAGGTAGAATACCCCTGGGTTCAATCCCTAGCACCACTGAATAAATACATATATATATATATATATATATATATATATATATATATATATATATACAGTTCTGTAATTATGTTCTGCCGAAAGTTGCTGGGTGAAAATAGGCCAAAGAAATAATTTTTTAAAATTAATGGTGTTTTAAGCCAGACGTAGTGACACACGCCTTGTAATCCCAGTACTTGGGAGGCTGAGACAGGATCACAGGTTCGAGGATAGCCTCAGCAACTTAGAGAGACCCTCACCAACTTACCAAGACCTTGTTTCAAAATGAAAAGGTCTGAGAGTGTAGCTTGGAGGTAGAATGCCTCTGGGTTCAATTCCCATTATCCTCACCCTCAAATGTGTGTGTGTGTAGATATATATATGTATATATATATGTGTACATACATACAAAGATGTACAGTTATGTTCATAGAATTAACTTCTATTAATTGTTAACACTGGTGGTCATATTTTCTTTCAAACTAAAAGGCCCTTTGATTACTACATGACCCACTACCTTCTTCCCTTCCCCAGAGATATATGTAGATATCTGGTATGTCTTTCTAGTTTGTTTGTTTGTTTGTTTGTGGTGCCGGGGATTGAACCCAGGGGCATTCTACCTCCGAGCTACACCCCGAGCCCTATTTTTTTTTTATACTTTATTTTGAAACCAGGTCTCACAAAGTTGCAGAGGCCTCACAATTCGCAGCCAGCCTCAGCTGGCTGCGAACTTGGATCCTCTGGTCTCCGCCTCCCAAGTACTGGGATTACCAGCGAGCGCCACCACGCCTGGCTATTATTTTTTTAATGTGTAGTAATTTGTTGTGGTGGTGGTGGTGGTGGTGGTGGTGGTGGTACTGGGGATTGAACCCAGGGGCATTCTACCTCCGAGCTACAACCCCAGTCCTATTTTTTATTCTTTATTTGTAAACACGGCTCACTAAGTTGCAGAGGGCCTCACAAGATGCTGAGGCTGGCAGCAAACCTGTGATCCTCCTATCTCAGCCTCCCAAGTCCTGGGATTACAAGCGCGTGCCACCTAATGTGTAATTGGGGGGAAGGTATTGGAGGTTGTATACCCTCTGAGCTACACTCCCAGCCCTATTTTATTTTTATTTTGAAACAGTGTCACTAAGTTGGAGGAAATATAACGGGGTGGGGGCTGTCCCAGTTACCAGATCCCCATTGTTCCCATAGGGGAAACACTTGGTAGACCTGCTAGGAAATAGATTAAAGTCTCAAAACTCAAGGGTATGTGCATTACCTAAAACTTTGTTCTATTTTTAAATTTTGTCTTGCTAATTACTGATAAAGATTTTAGAGACAATGTTTAACCAGTATTGTCACATATTATTATAGTCTGAAACCATGTCACATGTCTGAATTAATTAACAGACTGTCAGAGAAGCATGTCAACTTCTATCACAACCATAGGAGAAATGTGTTGGCATAAGCTTAGTAGCATAGGATATTGAATTAGAAAACCGGGCATGGAGGTGCATACCTGTAATCCCAGTACTTGGGAGGCTGAGTCAGAAGGATCACAGGTTCACGGCCAGCCTCAGCACCTTAGTGAGACCCTGTTTCAAAATAAAAAACTAAAACAGGGCTGGCAGCTGGGCATGGTGACACACACACTTGTAATCCCCGTACTTGGGAGACTGAGACAGGAGGATCCCAGGTTCGAAGGCAGCCTCGGCAACTTAGCGAGGCTCTCAGCAACCTAGTGAGACCCTGTTTGAAAATAAGAAATAAAATCAGACTGGGGGTATATCTTGGAGGTAGAATGCCTCTGAGTTCGATCCCCAGTACTAAAAATAAAATTGGGCTGGGGGTATAAATCAGAGGAAGAATGCCCCTGGGTTCAATCCCCAGTACCACACACACACGAATATTGAATTAGAAATAAATAAATGTATGTGTGTGGCTGGGAGTGTAACTCAGTAGAGCACATACTACGCATGCATGAGGCCCTGATCCATCTCCAGCACCAGAAAGAAAGAATGGGGGAGCATGAAACCACTTGTAAAATTCCATTGGTTTTTCACAACTGTCGGGACTTAGCTAGTGTTAGATTGAATCCAGTGGCTTCTGCCGGCCCAAATCTATAGTGGGATTTTTGTTGTTGTCACTGTATGTTTTTGTTTGTTTAGTTTTGTGTGGTCCCCCCCCCACCCCTTATTGGAGATTGAACCCAGGGGCGTTGTACCACTGAGCGTATCTTCTCCAGCCTTTTCTTTTTTTTTTTTTTTTTTTTGGTGGTACAGGGGACTGAACCCAGGGATGTTCTACCTCTGAGCAATACCCCCAGGCCTATTTTTTTTTTGTTTTGTTTTGAAACAGGGTCTCCCTAGGTTGCTGAGAAGCTTGCTAAGTTGCTGAGGCTGGTCTCGAACCTGTGATCTTGTCTCATCCTCTCAAGTACTGGTAATACAGGCATGTACCTCCATGGCCAGCTCTCTAGCCCTTGGCTGGCCGCAACTCACGATCCTCTTGCCTCAGCCTCCCAAGAAGCTGGGATCACAGGCATGTGTGTCACCGTGCCCGCTGTTCTCTTTCTTAATTGGTAAATTTAGTAGTTGTCCAACAAGCACAAAAGCCTGGCCAGTCTTAGTAGGTTAAAAAAAGACAGAAAACTAAAGTCAGTGTTGTGTCTTCATTCACTCCATCACATTCAGCATTGAAGTTATATCTTAATTACATTCTTTAGATAACTAAGGTCAAAAGTTCACATTTTCAGATCCACCCTGCCATTCAGCTGGGAGGGGATAGTCAATGTCATTTTGTTTTCTGTGCTTTATAAATCTGAAATTGAGGGCAAAGGCGATGTTAGGTTATTTTAATGAAGGAAAAACTATTTTTTCTGAGAGCCTGAGAGGAATGTTAGTTTGAAAGGGGTTCCTACAAATTTCTTTGGGTTGCAGCCAGACTTGTCTGTGCCAGAAGCATGTTTGTCTGTGTTTGACAATGGTAGCTTTGTATTCTGTCAGTGATCCTACTGTGCCATTTTTAAGGGGGGGTTTCTTTGGGTGAGGATAAATCTGTAGCAGAGCAGACTGTTAACCCATTTTAGCAGCCACCAAATTTGGATCCAAACTTACAAACATCACCTGAAGTATTTTGTGACCAAAAATTGACTTCATTTATTATGATTATTAATGAAAAAGAGCCGGGTATGGTGGCGCACGCCTGTAATCCCAGTACTTGGGAGGCTGAGACAGGAGGATCGCAGGTTCGAGGACAGCCTCAGCAAGTAGTGAGACTCTCACCAACCTAGTGAGACCCTGTTTCCAAAAAAGAAATAAAATTGGGCTGGGGGTGTAGCTCTGAGATAGAATTCCTCTGGGTTCAATCCCCAGTACCACAAGAAAAAGAAAAGAAAAAGTAATAAAGACAATCCATGTGAAGATGTCTGCATCTTTTTCTTTACATAGTTGTTCATATAAAAAAAACTTAACTGCCTATTCCCCTATATTGTTTTTCATTTTACATTTTGCAGTGCCTGGAATCAGATCCAGGGCTGCATGCGTGCCAGGCAAGTGCTGTACTGTGAGCCACATCACCAGCCCTCCTTGCTTTTCTGTTATTTTTGTTTTTGGTACTCAGGATTGAACCCAGGGACGTTCTACCTCTAAGCTTTACTCCTAGCCCTATTTTATTTATTTCGAAACAGGGTCTCTAAGTAGCTGAGGGCCTCACTTAAATTGCTAAGACTGGCTTCGAACCTGTGATCCTCCTGTCCCAGTCTCCCAAGTATAGGGATTATAGGCATGTGCCACCATGCCCGGCTAGCCTTCCACTTTATTAAAAAAAGTTTTCACTTTTCTGGTCATAAAACCTAACTTTCTTCTTCTTTCAGGCATATTTAAATTTTCTTAGATGTGTTATATATTGATAAACTTTGAAAAACTGTTGCAAGAAAAATATATTATGCAGATCTTTGAATTATTTGTTCTCTAAAAATGAAGTTAAGCCAGCTGTGGTGGGTCATGCGTGTAATCCTTGTTCTTGGGAGGCTGAGACAGGAGAATCGCAGGTTGGAGCCCAGCCTCAGCAACTTAGTGAGACCCTGATTCAAAAAATAAAATGGAGCTGGGGATGTGGCTCAGCGGTAGAATGCCCCTGGGTTCAATCCCCAGTATAAATAAATAAATAGTTAAAACTGACTTCTAAACCTTGAAATTTCTTTCACATTCATTCCTTTTCAGAATTAAGTATTTGAACAGCTTTTCATTTCTACCTTTGAAGTATATACTCGGGAGAATAGATTAAATTCACTTGACCTTGGGAATGGCTAAACTTTGAATCAAACCAAGTTCCTTCCTTCCCCAAATTCAGTAATATAGTAAATGGGTAGGGAGTGAACAAGGTTCACACTGTTCCTGCTGAATTGGTGTAGACCAGTTTCTTTTTCCTTAGCCTGAGATTACTACTGTGTGTGTTAGTACCCTCTTTTGGTGTATTATGGGTACTGCATCTAGTGTCCTTAAATAGCATGGGCATAAATAACATAGACCACCTTTAAAATTTTTACAATAAAAGTAATATGGCCACATTATAGAAGGTTTGGAATTTTTTTAAAGAAACCACTTACACTTCCACCAGCAAGCCGGGTGTGGTGGCACACACCTGTAATCCCAGTACTTGGGAGGGTGAGACATGAGGTTTGCAAGCTGGAGACCAATCTCTGCAATTTAGGGAGCCCCTATCTCAAAATAAACAATAAAAAGGGCCGAAGGTGTAGCTCAGAGGTAGAGCACCCGGGTCCAGTGTCTGCTGCAGACATTCCTTGTCAGTGCCAGAGACTCTTGAGCAGTGAGTGGTCCTCCACTTGAGGCGCACCAGCACCTCTAGAGAAGCAACACTTGGTTCACAGCTTGATAACGGTCACATGTTCACCCTCCCAGCAGTCAGGACCCGCTCCCCTCCTGCATCGCGATTACTTCCTCACATCCAACTGACAGCCACTAGTTGGAACAATCTTCTCTAAATAGTCTGCTCGTGTAAATTATAGTCATAAAAATGTTTAAGGATCTTCTATGACAATTAACATCTTATTGTCCTATGTAAATTCAAGCGGGTAGGCTTAACCTGGCTCTGGTGTTTTAAGTGTAGGGTGAGTGTAGAAGATGAAAAAGAGTGAACCTCATTTCCATATCAGATTACTAGGTGGATGGTAGAGCCTTTTTTTGTTTTGTTTTTTGGTTGGCTGGTTTTGGGGTTTTTTGTTGTTGTTGTTTTTGCAGTAATGGGAATTGAACCCAAGACCTGGTAGACACTAGGCAAGTGCTGTACCACTGAGCTACATCCCCCAGCCCTTTTTATTTTATTTTGAGACAAGGTCTACCTAAGTTGCCCAGGCTGGCCTTGAGCTTGAGATCCTCGAACCCCAGCCTCTCAAGGCCCTGCCTCAGCCTCCAGAGTCTCTTGGATTAGAGATATGCATGCGTCACCGCACCCAGCATATTATTGCGTTTTGGGTGGTTTTGTTTTGTTTTGTGGCACTGGGGATTGAACCCAGGGGCATTCTACCTCCAAGCTACACACCCCCAGCCTTATTTTTTATTCTTTATTTTGAAACAGGGTCTCACTAAGTAGCTGAGGCTGGCGGTGAACCTGCAATCCTCCTGTCTCAGCCTCCCCAAGTACTGGGATTACAAGTGTGCACCACCACACCAGGCTATCTTGTTGCTTTTTTAATGGTAGTCATTGTAATGGGTATGAGGTAATAATCTCATTGTGATGTTTGTTTTGTGTGCAGTACTGGGGATTGAACCCAGTGGCATTCTACCTCCGAGCTACACCCCCAGCCCTATTTTATTTTTATTTTGAAACAGGGTCTCTCTAGGTTGATGAGAGTCTCACTATTTCCTGAGGCTGTCCTTGAGCCTGTGATCCTCCTGTCTCAGCCTCCCAAGCACTGGGATTAATCAGTGCCACTGGTGTAGTGGTATCATGCAAGATTCCCAAGTACTGGGATTACAGGTATGCACCACAACTTCATGCTTTTTTTTTTTTTTTTTTTTGGTACTGGGAATCAAACCCAGGGGCAGTCTGCCTCTGAGCCCTATTTTATTTTTATTTTGAAACGGTCTCACAAGGTTGATGAGTCTCACTAAATTGGAGAGGCTGTCCTCGAACCTGCGATCCTCCTGTCTCAGCTCTCAAGTACTGGGATTACAGGCGTGTGCCACCACACCGAGCTTACTTCGTGCTATTTTAAATGGTGTTTTTAATTCAATTTGTAATTGATCAATACTAATATTTGGAAATATAATTGATTTTGTTATATTGACCCTGTATCATACAACCCTGCTAAACTCACTTATTCTAGTAGCTTTTTGTAAATTCCTTCAGATTTTTTTTTTTTCAGTACCGGGGATTGAACGCAGGGGTGTTCTACCTCCGCGCTACGCCCCCGGCCCTATTTTTTATACTTTATTTTGAAACCGGGTCTCACGAAGTTGCGGAGGGCCTCACTAAGTAGAGAGAGAGAGAGAGAGAGAGAGAGCGAGAGAGAGAGAGAGCTGAGGCTGGCCGCAAACCCGGATCCTCCGGTCTCTGCCTCCCAAAGTACTGGGATTACAAGCCTGTGCCACCACGCTCGGCTTTTTTTTTTTTTTTTTTGAGGTACAGGGGCATTCTACCTCCGAGCTACACCCCCAGCCCTATTTTTTGTTCTTTTTTGAAACAGGGTCTCACTAAGTTTCAGAGGGCCTCACTTAAGTGGCTGAGGCTGGCCACAAACCCGGATCCTCCGGTCTCAGCCTCCCAGGTACTGGGATTACAACCGTGGGCCACCATGCCCGGCTCCTTACATGACTTTTAAATAGTGTTTGTGTGCTGTGACCTTCAGCTCAGACCTGACTGTGTGCTCCACATTGATGGATCTGCCCACCTTGTTTAATAATGGGTGTTTCTAGGCCTCCAAACTAAGGTCTCATGCTCTGCTCTTCATTCTTCCTCTTCTCAGTAAATGATCCCACAGCATCCATTTTGCTCAGCTGGAACCTAGGTGTCGACCAGACTTCTTCCCCCTCCCTTCACCTCCCACATCCCGTCCCATCACTCAGTTCTGCCTGTTCTAATTCCTGAATATAGCTCAGATCCGCCCACTCCTCCCATCCTGACTGTCCCTGTCTGTGGTACTGTGAAATGTATATTTAGTCTTCTTCCCCACTTTCTGACACACAATTGGGAAAATCCTACAGTTCCCAAAGTGTCCTTTTGTATTCTGATGATTGACTGATGGCTGGCAGCCCCCAGGTGGTAGCTTCAGGATGGAGGAAGGTCACTGGAAAGGCCAAGGCAGGATTAGAGGATCGGGACATTCAGGCCTGCCCTCCAGCCTCTAGGCTGGGGAGAGACTGAAGGTCTAGTTGATCCCCAGCTGCCAGTAATGTAATCAGCCATGTCTGTCTAAAGCGTACGTGAAAGCCAAAAGGAACAGGGTGCAGAGTGCTTCCAACAGCTGTATACTGTGAAATGCCTTTATAATAAACCACTAAGCATGTTTTTCTGAATTCTCTGAACCATTCTAGCAAATTAATTGAACCTAATTTATATCTGAAGAGGGGAGGGCATAGTCTTGGGGACTGATATATTAGCCTTGTTGGGGTCTCCCTGCCTCCACTCTTGCTCCATCCAATCTGTTTTTTATAGAGAAGTTAAATTGTACGGGCTGGGTGTGGTGGCGCAAACTTGTAATCCCAGTACTTTGCTCTCTCGTGCTCTCTCGTGCTCTCTCTCTCTCTCTCCCCCTGTCTCTCTCTCTCTCTCTCCCCCTGTCTCTCTCTCTCTACTGAGTGAGGCCCTCCGCAACTTCGTGAGACCCGGTTTCAAAATCAAAGTATAAAAAAATAGGGCCAGGGGTGTAGCGTGGAGGTAGAACGCCCCTGGGTTCAATCCCCAGTACTGCAAAAAAAAAAGTTAAATTGTTCCTCTTTTTAAAAATAGTACATCACGTTACTGCCCTGCCTGGTGTTTTTTTCTTGACTTCCCATCACACCTGAGGTAAACTCCAAACTCCCTGCCTCCTTGCTCTGAAAGTGCTCCAGCGCTAAAGAGCACCGCCAGCTCCTCACCCTCTGGATCTTTACTGTCTGCGCTGCAGTGAGCTTTTCCCTGACCACCCATCTGCCCACACACTCTCAACATACCCAGTGGGTTTTGTTTTGTTTTGTTGTTTTTTGTTTTTGTTTTTGGTGCTGGGGATTGAACCTAGTCATTCTACCTCCAAGCTACGCTCCCAGCCCGATCTTATTTCTTATTTGGAAACAGGGTCTCACTAGGTTGATGAGAGCCTCCCTAAGTTGCCAAGGCTGGCTTTGAACCTGCGATCCTCCTGTCTCAGCCTCCCGAGTACTGGGATGACAAGCGTGCGCTACCACGCCCGGCTCACCCATTGGGGTTATATTCTGTGTGCCATTGTTACAAAGGGCACTTGTTTTGTTCTTCATTGCCTTTCTGCCCCTCTGGAATGTAAGGATCTTTTGCCTTATTCTCTGTTGTGTAGTATTCCCAGTTTCTAGCACTTGCCCAGCACATCATGGGCATTTAAGACATGATGAAAGAGGAGAAGAGTGAGAAAAGAAAGTTTTGTTTTGTTTTTTGTTTTGTTTTGTTTAATACTTGGGGTTGAACCTGGGACATTCTACCTCTGAGCTATACCCACAGCCCTTTTTGTTGTTTTGAAAGAGAGCCTTGCTATGCTATGTTATTGAGGCTGTCCTTGAAACTGTGATCTTCCTGTCTCAGCCTCCCAAGTATTGGGATTATAGGCATGCATCACCATGCACAGCCCCTCAGCCCTCTTATTTTTTTAATTTTGAAAAAGTGTCTCACTGAGTTGCTAAGAGGCTCGCTAAGTTGCCAAGGCTGGCTTCGAACCTGTGATCCTTCTGTCTCAGCCTCCCAAATACTGTGATTACAGGCATGCACCACCACACGTAGGATTTGTTGTTAAAAAATACTATACTAGCCGGGCGTGGTGGCGCACGCTTGTAATCCCAGTACTTGGGAGGCTGAGACCGGAGGATCCGGGTTCGCGGTTAGCCTCAGCTACTTAGTGAGGCCCTCTGCAACTTTGTGAGATCCGGTTTCAAAATAAAGTATAAAAAATAGGGCCGGGCGTATAGCTCGGAGGTAGAACGCCCCTGGGTTCAATCCCTGGTACCACAAAAAAAAAAAAGGGAAATACTATACTATGCTGGTTATGGTGGTGCACGCTTGTAATCCCAGCACTTGGGAGACTGAGACAGGAGGATCGCAGGTCCACGGCCAGCCTCAGCTATTTAGTGAGGCCCTCCGCAACTTAGTGAGACCCTGTTTCAAATTAAAGAATAAAAAATAGGGCTGGGAGTGTAGCTCGGAGGTAGAATGCCCCTGGGTTCCATCCAGTACCACACCAAAAAAAAAAAAAGGATTGTACTAGCTGGGCATGGTAGTACATGCTTGTAATCCCAGCACTTGGGAGGCTAAGACAGGAGGATCACAGGTTCAAGGCCAGCCTCAGCAACTTAAGGAGACCTCTAGCAATTTAGCAAGACCTTGCTTCAAAGTAAAAAGGGCTGGAGGTGTAGCTCAGAGGTAGAATGCCCCTGGGTTCAATTCCCAGTACCAAATAAAATGAGGACTGGGGATATAGTTTAGAGGCAGAACACCCTGGGTTCAATCCCCATTAACACACACACACACACACACACACACACACAC
>PVJS01054702.1:0-12875 GCA_004027185.1 Glis glis | reverse complement strand
TTTTTTTTTTTTTTGCAGTACCGGGGATTGAACCCATGGGTGTTCTACCTCTGCGCTACGCCCCCGGCCCTACTTTTTATACTTTATTTTGAAACCGGGTCTCACGAAGTTGCGGAGGGCCTCGCTAAGGAGAGAGAGAGAAAGAGAGAGAGAGAGAGAGAGAGACAGGGAGAGAGAGAGTGAGAGAGCTGAGGCTGGCTGCGAACCCGGATCCTCCGGTCTCCGCCTCCCAAAGTACTGGGATTACAAGCGTGCACCACCACGCCCGGCTAGCTTCTCATTCTTTGCTTAAAAAAATTTTTTTTTGGTACTAGGGATTGAACCCAGGGGCATTCTACCTCCGAGCTACACCCCCAGCCCTATTTTTTATTCTTTATTTTGAAACAGGGTCTCACTAAGTTGCGGAGGGCCTCACTAAGTAGCTGAGGCTGGCCGCGAACATGTGATCCTCCGGTTTCAGTCTTCCAAGTACTGGGATTACAAGTATGCGCCACCACGCCAGGCTTCTCTTAAAAATTATTTTAAAAGCCAGGCATAGTGGTGCACACTTGTAATCCTAGTACTTCAGAGGCTGAGACAGGAGGATCTCAGGTTCGAAGCTAGCCTTGGCAATTTAGTGAGGCCCTCTGCAATTTAATGAGAACCTGTTTCCAATTAAATTATGATAAAAAACACACAACATAAAATTTGCCATTTCAACCATTTTTAACTGTAAGGTTTGGTAGCACTAAGTATATTCAGTGTTGTACAACAGATCTCCAGAGCTAAAACTCTACACCAATTAAACAACTACCCATTTCCCCTCCCCCAACCCTTGGCAACCACCATTCTATTTTCTGTTTCTATGAATTTGATCATTTTAGATTCTTCATCTAAGTGGAATCATATATTTGTCTTTTTGTCTTCTCATCTTTTTTTTTTTTTGGTACTGGAGGTTGAACTCAGAGACATTCTACCTCCGAGCTACACCCCCAGCCTTATTTTATTTTTATTTTGAAACAGGGTCTCACTTAGGTTGCTGAGGGTCTTGCTAAGTAGCAGAGGCTGACCTCAAACCTGCAACCCTCCTTTCTTAGCCTTCCAAGTACTCGGATTACAGGCGTGCACCACCAAGCCCAGCCCTTTTGATTCCTTTACTATAGTTTGCCATGGTAGTTGTGGTAATCTCTATTTTAATGTGGATGTAGACTGTTACTTTACTCATGCTTCAAAAACCCATCCCAGTGCCCGGCGTAGTGGCACACGCCTGTAATCCCAGTACTTGAGAGGCTGAGACAGGAGAATCGCAGATTCAAAGAAAGCGTCAGCAAGTAGTGAGACTCTTATCAACCTAGTGAAACCCTATTTCAAAATAAAAAAATAGCCGGCTGTGGTGGTACACGCTTGTAATCCCAGTACTTGGGAGGCTGAGATAGGAGGATCACAGGTTCATGGTCAACCTCAGCTACTTAGTGAGGCCCTCCACAATTTAGTGAGCCCTGTTTCAAAATAAAGAATAAAAAATAGGGCTAGGGATGTAGGTCGGAGGTAGAATTTGTGTATAATTCCTTATACACAAATCCAAATGCTCCTGGGTTTAATCTCCAGTACCACAAAAAAAAAAAAAAGATAAAATATGGCTGAGAGTGTAGCTCATAGGTAGAATGCCCCCGGGATTCAATCCCCAGGAACACACACACACACACACACACACACACACACACACACACACAAATAGATCTGAGCCTATCATTTTCTTTCTTCAGTTTTGGCGCTTAGTGACAGACACCCATTTCCATAATTCTTATATTTGTTATTGCCCATATATTTCTCAAATGCCTGAGACATCATACCAGCTGGACTGAGCATCCCCTTTCTTCCACCTGCATCCCACTCCAACTCACTATAAGTGAAAGTCTTTACAATACACCTAGCATGCCAGGGATTCTCAGACTCGACCCACCACATTGCCATTTAGTTCCTGTGTGATCCAATTCCAGATTCTTATCCTGAGGGGCTCCTTCCTTCCTTCCTTCCTTCCTTCCTTCCTTCCTTCCTTTCTTCCTTCTTCCTTCTTTTTATGGTACTGGAAATTGAACCCAGGGGCGTTCTAGCTCTGAACTATCCCCCAGCCCTATTTTATTTTTTGTTTTGAATCAGGGTCTCACTGAGTTGCTGAGGGCCTCACTAAGTTGCTGAGGCTGGCCGCGATCCTTCGATCCTCCTGTCTCAGCCTCCCTATCCCTCATCACCAAGAGATGGCTCCTATTTTGATGAGATCAAGTCTCCAAAAGGGGACAACTGTGAGTTGTTATATGGAACTGGATATAATGACACATGGCTGTAATCCCAACTATTCATGAAGTTGAAGCATGAGAATAGCGAGTTCGAGGCTAGCCTGGGTAACACAGAGAAACCCCATCTCAAAACAAAACCAGGGGCTATAACCAGGCCTGGCAGTGCATGCTTGTAATCCCAGTACTTGGGAGGCTGAGTCAGGAGGATTGGAGGCTCGAGACCAATAGTGAGACTCTCAACAACCTAGCAAGATCCCATTTCAAATTTTTTTAAAAGGGGGGGGGGCTGGGGATGTAGCTCAGAGGCAGAACACCTCTGGGTTCAAACCCCAGTTCAAAAAAAAAAAAAAAAAACCAGCCAGGGGCTAAGAATGTGATTGAACGGTAGAGTGCTTGCCTAGAATGTGTAAGGCCTTGGGTTTTCTTCCCAGCAATACACACACACACACACACACACACACACACAACCATATTTTCTTAAGGTATGGAGACCCAAAACATAGTAGTCATATTATCTGTAAATATGAGTACATGTTTATAATTCCTTATACACAAATCCAAAATTCCAACTCAATTCAAAATGGCTTGAAAACAAACTTTATTTTTAATAAATTTGGTGTGTAGTACTTGGGAGGCTGAGACCGGAGGATCCAGGTTCGCGGCCAGCCTCAGCTACTTAGTGAGGCCCTCCGCAACTTCGTGAGAGCCGGTTTCAAAATAAAAGTATAAAAAATAGGGCTGGGGGTATAGCTCGGAGGTAGAATTCCCCTGGGTTCAATCCCCAGTACCGCAAAAATAAATAAATAAATAAATAAATAAAATAAAATAAATAAATAAATTTGGTGTGAACTCTACAAAAATATAGTGTTGGGTACTCCCTCAGTCTCAGCTAGAGGTATTATTTATATGATCCATATTATATTTTTAAATAAAAACAAACTTGTTAATTCTAAAACAAATCTGGATTCAAGTATGCTGTATAAGGAATTATGGATCTGTTGCCACCATTTGTTAAGGTGCAAATGTTACATGTATGTATATATACATGTATCAGAAGTGATCCTCAACAGCCCTACAATAGGGATTTGCTTTCTCCATTTTTCAGATGATGGATCGGAGGCGTAGGAAGGTCAACTAACTTACTCAAGGGTACAAGTTAGTGACTGGAAAAATCAGATCTCCAAAACTTCAAAGCCTGCTCCTTCACATTACACCATGCTATGTCTGCTAGTGAAATCATTGCTAGTTCATACAATGATAGTAGCTGCCAGTAATCTGTGGTGTTTTGCAAATAGCACTGTGACTTCTTTTTTTTTTTTTTTTTTGGCGGTACCGGGGATTGAACCCAGGGGCGTTCTACCTCCGCGCTACACCCTCAGCCCTATTTTTTATACTTTATTTTGAAACCGGGTCTCACGAAGTTACGGAGGGCCTCACTGAGGAGAGAGAGAGAGAGAGAGAGAGAGAGAGAGAGAGCGCTGAGGCTGGTCACGAACCCGGATCCTCCGGTTTCCGCCTCCCAAAGTACTGGGATTACAAGCATGCGCCACCACGCCCGGCTGCACTGTGACTTCTAAGAGCTCTACTACCTGAACATGTTTGGAAATCCATGGTCTTGATGACTTTTCTACCCCCTGGGATTCTGTGTGATTCTATAAATTCGAAGTACACTGCCACTGGTAGATTATTAATAATTGTTATTTAGCATTTATGGAGGGTGTGTGCTCTGCACAAAAATGAGAGCTTTCTATTTTACTTACTAGCATTTATTCCTCTCAGAGAGTAATTTGCATGGGGTTGAGAAAGGAATTCTTACAAGAACATCAAGGCCAACTAAAAAAATTGGTTCAAAAATTAGACCTGGAGAACCAAGATGGTGGGATAGCAAGAGGCAGCGTGTCGCCAGCGCTCCAAGAGTCGGAGCTCGGCCAGTGGGAATGGCACTCGTGATGGATGGAACCCAGAGGCATTCTACCTCCGAGCTACACCACCAACCCTATTTTTTATTCTTTATTTTGAAACAGGGTCTCACTAAGTTGCAGAGGGCCTCGCTAAGCAGCTCAGGCTGGCGGCGAACTTGAGATCCTCCTGTCTCAGTCGCCCAAGTATTGGGATTACAAGCATGTGCCACTACACCCAGCTAGAACAACCCTTTAGAGTCATCAGGAATCGAGGCAGCGGGGTGAGACCTTTATGACCCCACTTACCCCGCCATCCGTCAGTCACTGGAATGTAGACCAGGCCTAGGAAGGAGACATAACATTGGATGGGCAGCTCCCTTGCCATGGGCAGTTCTCAGGGAGGGACTGAGCACGTGAGGATATGACTGTCTGAATCTTAAATGAGGACTGTGGGTGGTATACCACAGCATATATTTCATTTCCACACTATATTCTTGAGTACTTGAAGCTGAAAGGTCAAAACTCTGAAAAGCAAGACCCCTAGACCTGAATAAAAAAAGGGGCTAAAACCCGCTGCCCCACCCCTGACCTTTGTCCAAAAAAAAAAAAAAAACAAACAGACTGTACCAGGAACTTACCAAATACCAGCAGATGTGAGATAAAATCTTAACAAACTACATTGTTTCAGGAACTGGTTAAATCTATGGCATACTGGTCAGTTATCTATTGCAACTGATGTTCAACTGAGTAAGGGAAAAACAAGGTTGTAAAAATTCCTCCACGTATGCTCTCTAACCCCACTTTGTCCTACCTCCCCCTTTTTCTTTAAATACCCTCGTCTCCCCTTGCTGAGGGTCGAGCTCCTCTACTCCTGCGTGAGATACAAGCTCGGCCCCAGTGCACTGGTTTCTTCAATAAACCTCGTGCGTTTGCAGCAAGTTGGTCTCCTGAGAGTTCCTGGGTCGGCGCTGGATCCCGTGGCTGGAGCGAGGGGTCCTTTCTAAAATGGAGTACCCTTACAAAGCCACACTGTGCAGAAGTTCCCATTCCAGAGCCGGGCATGGTGGCGCACGCTTGTAATCCCAGTACTTTGGGAGGCGGAGACTGGAGGATCCGGGTTCGCGGCCAGCCTCAGCTCTCTCTCTCACTGTCTCTCTCTCTCTCTCCCTGTCTCTTTCTCTCTCTCTCTCTACTTAGTGAGGCCCTCCGCAACTTCGTGAGACCCGGTTTCAAAATAAAGTATAAAAAATAGGGCCGGGGGCGTAGCGCGGAGGTAGAACGCCCCCGCATTCAATCCCCGGTACCGCAAAAAAAAAAAAAAAAGAAGTTCCCGTTCCACATGAGGCAGGCTGTGATATCCCTATCATATACTTTCCCACATTTCCACATGTATCCTGAGCTTCTATTATTTATTTTTGTGGCACTGGGGATTAAATCCAGGGGTGCTCTACATCTGTGCTAAACCCCCAGCCCTATTTTATTATTTTGAAACAGGGTCTCACTAAGTTATGGCATGCTGGCCTCGAACCTATGATTCTCCTGACTCAGCCTCTCAAGTATTGGGATTACAGGCCTGGCAACTACTATTATTTGTAATAACCTAAATGAGTTTCCTAACAACCCTGAAAAGCTTAATTAACACAAAAACATGAACTGGGTGAAGAGGCGCATGCCTGTAATCCCAGTACTTTGGAGGCTGAGACAGGAGGATCACAGGTTTGAGGCTAGTCTCAGCAATTTAGTGAGACCCTGTCTCAAAATAAAAAATAAAAAGGCCTGGGGGTATAGGTCAGTGGTAGAGGGCATGCCTAGAATGCATGAGGTCCTGGGTTCAATCCCTAATACCACAAACAAAACAAAACATGAGGTTTCTCACTGAAAAGTAGGGATTGGTATCCTCATTAGGTAGCTTTGGACACAAACTGAAGCTCTGAGAGATGAATTCACCTGTCGAAAGTCCCATTGCGCTGTAGCTGGAATTTGAACCCTTCTCTAGAGCCCTTGCTTTCCTCATTCCACCATTGTTTCCTCAAATCTGACTAATTCAAGTCCTTTAAAATTTCTTATTGCAAGTGCAGTGAAATAAAGGTATAAACAATGTAAATTTGATGGGTGAAACATACCAGGGATTCCTAACTTTAAAGTTAATTCTTTTCCTTCCACGCCACTATTGTTATTTATCTTGAGTGTATGTACTTTTTTCTTCAGCTTAAGTTTTATAAGGTGTATGCAAGCAAGACTATATCTCCTATACTGGTCTATTATTCCGTTAGGCCCTGCACCTATTTGAGATTTTATATACATATATATTATAAAATATATATCAAATATGTGTGTGTATGTGTGTGTGTGTGTGTGTGTGTGTGTGTGTGTGTTACTGGGGATTGAATCCAGGGGCATTCTACCTCTGATCAATTAATCCCCTAGCTGTTTTTATTTTTTATTTTGTTTTTTGTTGTTGTTGTTTGTTTTTTGAGGTATGGGGATTGAACCCAGGGGCGTTCTACCTCCAAGCTACACCCCTGGCCCTATTTTTTATACTTTATTTTGAAACTGGGTCTCACTAAGTTGTGGAGGGCCTCACTAAGTAGCTGAGGCTGGCCACAAACCCAGATCCTCCCGTCTCCACCTCCCAAGTACTGGGATTACAAGCATGCGCCACCATGCCCGGCTTATTTTTTATTTTGAAACAGGTCTCAGTAGGTTGGTAAGAGTCTTACTAAATTGCTGAGGCTGGTTTCAAACCTGTGATCCTCCTGTCTCAGCCTCCCCTCCCTGCACCACCACACCTGGTTTGATATATTTTTGTTTATCAAATCCCCTATTAACAATACTTCAATTGTTTACCATTAGCTAAAGGCCATTGATTTGGCATTAAAGACCCTTTATAGCCTGGCCCCAGCTTGGCTCTCTAGTCTCATCAATGACCAGGTCTTCCAAAATACTTGTTTCCAAGCTGGGCGTGGTGGTGCACACTTGTAATCCCTTGGGAGGCTGAGACAGGAGGAACACAGGTTCGTGGCCAGCCTCAGCTACTTAGTGAGGGCCTCTGCAACTTAGTGAGACCCTGTTTCAAAATATAGAATAAAAAATAGGGCTGGGGGTGTAGCTCAGAGGTAGAATGCTCCTGGGTTCAATCCCTGGTACCACAAAAAAAAAAAAAACACTTGTTTCCTTTCATGCCTAGTACTTTTGTAATTTGTTTCCTCTGTCTAAAAGGCCTTTTTTTTTTTTGTACTGGAGATTGAACCTAGGGATGTTCTACTTCTGAGCTAAGACCCCCAGCCCTGTTTTATTTTATTTTTTTATTTTGAAATAGGGTCTCACTAAGTTTCTGAGGCTGGTCTTGAACTTTTGATCCTCCTGTCTCAGCCTCCAAGTAATGGAATTACAGGTGTGTGCTGTAATGCACACCCTGTAGAAATGCCCTTTCTCTGATTGTCAGATGTCTATTCAGGATTCAGCTCAAATGTCACCTCCTTTGTGTTCTCATAATACTGTGTATAAAACTTGATTTGAGCAAATACTAACTAGCATCCACCTGTGCCTATTTATGTACACACACACATTCACGAATACTTACACCACCCTTAAAGGAAGGTATCATTATCTTCTTTGTATAAGGAGACTAACTCAAAGATCTAAAGGGACTTACCTAGTTATATAGCTAGTAAGTTAACAGGCCTGCTTTTCAAAAAGCAGGTTGGTTTAACTACATCTGTTTAACTCCCAAATCATTGTAATTGTTTTTCTACATGATCTTCTCAGGGGCAGAAACTACTACTTGTGTTTTCTTTGTGTGAGGGCTTATATTGTGTCTGATGAATAGGAGGCACTCCATAAATATTTATTTATTGAAAAATTGCTAATGTACACTATGTTAGATACTAATTCCATATTTTTATTTGAGTATTTTTCCCACCTGAAATGATCTGCCTCCTCTCTATTTAAATTCTCTCTAAGGAGCTGGGCGTGGTGGTGCACGCTTGTAATCCCAGTACTTGGGAGGCAGAGACCGGAGCATCCGGGTTCGTGGCCAGCCTCAGCTACTTAGTGAGGCCCTCCGCAACTTCGTGAGTCCCGGTTTCAATAAAGGATAAAAAATAGGGCCTGAGTTATAGCTCGGAGGTGGAATGCCCCTGGGTTCAATTCCCGGTACCACAAAAAAAATTCTCTCTAAGAAGAAATACAAATGAGCTGGGCGTGGTGCAGCACACTTGTAATCCCAGTATGTTGGGAGGCTGAGATAGGAGGATCACAGGTTCGCGGCATCTCAGCTACTTAGTGAGGCCCTCCCCAACTTAGTGAGACCCTGTTTCAAAATAAAGGAATAAAATAGGGCTAGGGGTGTAGCTCAGAGGTAGAATGCCCCTGGATTCTATCCCCAGTACCACAAAGAAGAAGAAGAAAAAGAAGAAGGAGGAGGAGGAGGAGAAGGAGAAGGAGGAGGAGGAGGAAGAGAAGGAGGAGGAGGAGGACTACAAATGACCAATAAATATATGAAAAAAATGTTCAACATTATTAGCAATCAGAGAGATGCAAGTCAAAACTACACTGAGATTCCACCTAACCCCAATGATAATGGCAATCATCAAAAATACAAACAAAAGTAAATGCTGGTGAGGATGTGGGGAAATAGAAACTCTTACACATTTTTGGTAGAATTGCAAATTAGTGTGGAGATCACTGTGGAGGTTCCTTAGAAGACAGCAATGGAACCACCATATGACCCAGCTATACCACTCCTGGATATCTTTCCAAAGGGATTGAAGCAGACGGGCGTGGTGGCGCACGTGGCGCACGCTTGTAATCCCAGTACTTGGGAGGCGGAGTCCGGAGGATCCGGGTTCATGGCCAGCCTCAGCTACTTAGTGAAGCCCTCCGCAACTTCATGAGACCCAGTTTCAAAATAAAGTATAAAAAATAGGGCCGGGGGTGTAGCGCGGAGGTAGAACGCCCCTGCGTTCAATCCCCGGTACCGCAAAAAAACCAAAAAAACAAAGGGATTGAAGCCAGAATATTATAGTGATACATGCATATCTATGTTTATAGCAGCACAATTCACTATAGCCAAATTATGGAACCAGCCTAGGTGTCCATCAACAGATGAATGGATTATGAAATTATGGGATATACACACAATGGAATTCTACTTAGCCATAAAGAACAAAATCATGTCATTTGCAGGAAAATGGATGGAACTAAGTAATATCAGTCAGTCACAAAAAATGAAGGGTCATATATCTTCCCTCATATGTGGAAGCTAGGGAGAAACTGGGATACAAAAGGGACTCTAGACAAAGGAAGAGAAACTCAAGTGGTGTGATGCAGGGGGTGTAGGGGAGGGAGACTTGATGAAGGAAACACTTCAATCAACACTATGTACATATATGAAATTATCAATGCCAATCTCAATATCATGTACAGAGAAAGGGAGGGAGTGGGGTGGGAGTTGGGGGGAAGCTCACCAAGTGCTGTGTGCACATGTCTCTATTACTCAACTTCATTAAGATGTATGATTACAATGCACCAATAAAAATTTAAAAATAAATAAATTCTCCCTATCTTTTTTGTTTGTGGTACTGGGGACGGAACCCAGGAGCATTCTACCTCTGAGCTATACCCCCAGCCCTATTTTTTATTCTTTATTTTTGAGACAGGGTCTCACTAAGTTGCGGAGGACCGCAAACCCAGATCCTCTGGTCTCAGCCTTCCAAGTACTGGGATTACAAGCGTGCACCACCACGCCACCCAGCTCTCCCTCTCTTTTGAAATGCCTCCTCTGTGGAACCTCCCGGACCATTACAGCCTACACTGATCTCCTTCTCCCTTGTCTGGATAATGCCAGCCCACATGTTCTAGTCTAGGATTACATTCTTCGTGTCAAACTGGTATGGCTTTGCTCAGGATTAGTTTTTCAGGACAAGGACAGGGTTTCCTCTTAGAAATGTCCTTGAGCGTGTCACACAGGCCTATTCACGTGGCTATGGAAAGCTTCTTTTATCTAGAGCCAAATAGCATTCATTAACATTGGAAAATTATATTCAATTCTACACAGTGTGTATGTGTGTGTGTGTGTGTGTGTGTGTGTGTGTGTGTGCGCGCGCGCGCGCGCGCAGCGCTACTGGAGATTGAACTCAGGGGCATTCAACCTCTGAACTATACTCCCAGCCCTATTTTGTTTTGAAACAGGGTCTCAGTAAGTTCACCAGGCTGGCCTTGAACTCGCAATCCTCCTGTCTCAGCCTCAAGTACTTGGATTATAGGTGGATGCCACTGTGCCTGGCTTAATTCTACACAATTGTGAGAGGGGCAGTCTAACTACTACTCTCTGGTTAAGAATCTTCTGTCACTGAACAGGAAATATTGTCTTTGTTTTCATAAGAAGGCACAATAAATCTACTACTAGCTCAGGATAAGGATTGAAAACTGAGATGAAAACTAACTACATCAAGAGTCCACCATCATTGGGAGGCGGACACCGGAGGATCCGGGTTCGCGGCCAGCCTCAGCTCTCTCTCTCTCTGTACTTAGTGAGGCCCTCCGCAACTTTGTGAGACCCGGTTTCAAAATAAAGTATAAAAAATAGGGCCGGGGGTGTAGCACGGAGGTAGAACGCCCCTGGGTTCAATCCCCGGTACCGCAAAAAAAAAAAAAAAAGAGTCCACCATCAGCCAGGCACACTGACACACGCCTGTAATCCTGAGGATTGCAGGTTCAAGGCCAGCCTCAGCTATTTAGCAAGATCTGACTTTTAAATTAAAAATAAAAAGGGCTGGGAGTATAGCTTGGAGGTAGAATGCCCCTGGATTCAATCCCCAGTAGCAAAAAAAAAAAAAAAAAGAGTCCACCATCAACAGATGTAACTCAGTAGTAGAACATGAGAGTACTTGCGAGACTAAGGCAGAAGGATCACAAGGATCACAAGTTTAAGGCCAACACGGGCAACTTAGTGAGACCCTGTCTCAAAATAAAAGTCGGCCGTGGTGGCACACACCTGTAACCCCAGTACTTGGGAGGCTGAGACAGGAGGATCGCAGGTTCGAGGACAGCCTCAGCAAGTAGTGAGACTCTCATCAACCTAGCAAGACCCTGTTTCCAAATAAAAAATAAAACAGGGCTGGGGTGTAACTCAGAGGTAGAATGCCTCTGGGTTCAATCCCCAGTACCACAATAAAAAATAAAAAGGGCTGGATGAGGTGGCATGGTAGTGCATGCCTATAATCCCAGTACTTGAGAGGCTGATACAGAAGGCTCACAAATTTAAGGCCAGCATTGGTAACATGGCAAGACCATGTCTCAAAATAAAAAATGAAGCCGGGTGTGGTGGTGCACACCTGTAATCCCAGTACTTGGGAGGCTGAGACAGGAGGATCACAGGTTCCTAGCCAGCCTCAACAACTTAGTGAGCCCCTCCGCAACTTAGTGAGACCCTGTTTCAAAATAAAATAATAAAATAGGATTGGGGGTATAGCTTAGAGGTAGAATGTCCCTGTGTTCCATCCCCAGTACCATAAAAATAAATAAATAAATAAATAAATAAATAAATAAATAAATAGGGCTGGGGTGTATCTTAGAGGTAGAATGGCCCTGGGTTCCATCCTCAGTACCACCAAAAAAAATAAAATATAAAAAAAAGTTTTTAAATGTTTGGGGTGTTGCTCAGTGGTAGAATGATCTGAATTCAGTCCATGATAACACAATAACACACACACACATACACACACACACTCCACCATCATAACTTTTTTTTCTGATTGTGTGTGTGTGTGTGTGTGTGTGTGTGTGTGTGTGTGGTCCTGGGGCTATTCTACCTCTGAGCTACACCCCGAGATCTTTTTATTTTTATTTATTTTTATTTTTTTGCGGTACTGGAGATTGAACCTGGGGCATTCTACCTCCAAGCTACACTCCCGGCCCTATTTTTTATCCTTTATTTTTAAACTGGGTCTCACTAAGTTGCGGAGGGCCTCACTAATTAGCTGAGGCTGGCTGCAAACCCGAATCCTCCGGTCTCAGCCTCCCAAGTACTGGGATTACAAGCGTGCACCACCACGCCCGGCTCCTTTTTTATTTTTTAATTTTGAAACAGGGTCTCACTAGGTTACTGAGAGTCTCGCTAAGTTGCTGAGGCTGTCCTCGAACTTGTGATCCTCCTGTCTCAGCCTCCCAAGTACTGGTATTACAGGCTCACTTCATGCCCGGCTTCACTATTATACTCTTGAAGTTCTTCCTCAATTGGATTGTTCTACTGGAATTCCCAGGATCTATTCGGACACCCCAGAGTCTAATATTGAATTCCACATGTCTCTGAGAATACCTGATTTTACTAATGATAGTCTATATTCAGACAGTGATTCTGTGAATAACTTCACAGAATAGACTACAGATTCTACTCTAGGAACTCAGTAATTTATTGCTGGAATGTCAGTTTCTATTCTGTGAGTCTCATATTCTCCCATCGCATTCCAGATTCCACTATTAAAGCCTAAGATGCTGCTTTTAGAATTATAGCTTCTCTTTTAGCAAACCCAGATTCTATTCCCTAAACTGCAGATTCTAACATTCTAAATAATGAGGTTCTCTGCTTAGAATCATATATCCTACTTTTGGAACATCACATTGTACTCCCTGAACCCAAGAGTCTATTATTGGGGCTTACATTCTACTACTGCATCTTTTTTTTTTTTTTTTTTTT
>PVJS01054701.1:0-12878 GCA_004027185.1 Glis glis | reverse complement strand
AAAAAAAAAAAAAAAAAAAAAAAAAAAAGAGAAAAGAACACAAGGTAAGAAGGCCAGAGAAAGTTTAGACTATACAAAAGGAGAGAAGAGAGAAAGCAGAAGAGATGTAGCAAGTGGAGGCCATAAAGGAGGAAAACAAATAAAATAAAGAGAGAAGAGGAAATTTGGCTCTTAGACTGCAAAGAAAGAATAGAAAGAATGACAAAACAAATTAAAAAAACTACAAAAGCAAAAATGAATAACAACAACAAAAAACCCACCAACTCAATAACAAAGCAAAACAAAACAACAAAAGATAACAAAAAGAAAACTATGATAAAAATACAAATATGTATATAAAATATATGTATATATGTATATCTATATATCTCTATATATGTATACATATATGTATATATGTATATACATATATATGTATACACACACACATACACACACAAACCAACCAGCAAGTACAAAAACAAAACAAAATTCTTAATGAAAAATGAAATAATTGTCTCGAGGTAGTCAAAACAAAAGCATTTAATAATGATTCCAAGTCTAGAAATGGCTATAGTAAGATAGGTTTCAAAGTCATTACATAAGCAGAAAAGGCAATGGAATTCTCACGTACTAATGGGGAAAGAAATCTGAAGGGTATTTGGTGACCTTAGCTTTAAATGTGGCCAAATATGCATAGACTGTCACGTGGAAGCAACATGAGCTTCTTCTGTGGAAACAGGAACTTCTTTGCAGTTATGACAATCTAAGTTTAGATTCAGTTAAAAGATAAATACAAGAACAATTTTTAAATGTCTCAAATTTTAACCTGCTGGTATTAAAACTGGTCACTCTTTCTCATAAGCTGCTCATACAACTTGAACAATAAGACCTATTTTGCCTAAAGAAGAGTTTGGAGAGATGAAAAAAAAAAACCTGAGATTTTTTACAGTTAAGATTCCTGGTGAAATTTTATTTGACTAACTTGAAAAGGAAAAGAAGAAACCAAAATGCAATATACAAGTTGAGATATGAGCAGATAGGAAGTAGAAGAAATTGTTTGAAGAGTAGCTTCCGTGTTTACTGAACTCAGGACTATTATAAACATCAGACAGTAGCACTAGTTTCTTCTTTTATTTAATATATTGTGAATTTTTTGCCTATGTGGAAATCATGGAGCTAAGAGAAACTATTGTCACACACTATATTTTCGGTGAGGTCGTATGATCAGGACTTTGGACCTGTTCTTGAGTTCTGTATGACAAGGTCCACAACAGCACATAGCTATATAAAGTTGCATAAAGATGCATAAAGTAACATCTGTCCATCTTAGAATAAACTGAGTATTTTCTGGTAGTCAACAATATGTTCACACGTATAATATTTTCATTTCACATTTTTAAATTATCAAATTTAAAAGCCATCATTGTAATGATATTACTTTTTTGTTGGTCAACAATTATACTTACATAAATAATCCTTGGCATACTTTACCTTTCAGCATATGAAATATCCCAGTTAGATTTTCCTCATTTCTTTTTTATCTTCTGAATTCAACCTACGTTGTTACTAAATAAACTGAAGGAGTTAACAGGCCATCTCTTAAGAGGCCTTCCATATCTGTAGCCAAAGGCTATTGTTCCCTGAATACCACATCTGTTTGGAGAACCCACAAGTGTACCATTGCAGGTATCTTATCCCTTCTGCAACAGTTATTGAAACTGCTTGCAAAAATCCTTGCTTGCAAAAATTGACCTTGATGTGTCCTTTAATCCTAGTAGATTGAAAATAGTATCTATTGTAAAATGTATTTTAAGCTAGATATTAGGCCAGAAAACCAGGAAGTGTTAGGAAACAGTGAATTATATTACAAAAAGAAGGAAATAGTTTTGCATTTATTGCTAATGTTTCTTTGATTTATAAAACCTATAAAATTGTTTTTAATAATGAAGACAAATTTAATGTAGAAGCAAAAATTTAGGTTTCTTAACATGATTCTGGGATGATCTCTTGCTTAATGGGTAAAAAACTGAAGGTTACACTAGAGATAACATGTCTCAAAATTATCACAAAATTCAGATGATAAAATCCAAAAAGTTAATAGCACAAAGAATATTATATTATAGTTTGGTGGTGTGGATCTTAACTACTTCTTTTCTTGGTTAATTTGGTAGGTTTATATCTTCTGGTGTTTGCTTATGTTGGAAAATCAATGTATATGAATTCCATGAAGTGGGTTCTACACCTGGATGTACTCACTAGCTGTATACTTCAGGGTCAAATACAGACAGTTGCAAATATAACCAATGATTTCCTAAGTAAAAGACATATTACATAGATAAAAAAAGAAAAATGGAATTCTATTCCTATATTAGTAGAGAAAAGTATTTTACATGCATGCAAGAGAGAAATTTTCCAGGCAAATTTGTGGAATTTAACAAAGCAAACTGGATCTTACATATCCAAACACAATAGGGTTTAGTTTACCTTTTTAAGAGTAAAAAAGTTATGATCAGTTAATTCCTAGATAGAGCTTTATACAAGAATTTGAAATCTTAGAATTTAACTCTTTAAATGTTTTTTATTTATAAAAATTCTACTGTTGTTCTTCACTATAGAATTGTCTTTTTGCATTGTGCAATACAATACAATGAGCCCATCACACTAGCAGAGAGAATTATCCATCATCTTCCTCCGTGTTCAGAGGAAGACTGACATCTTGGAGGCAGCAATGGAGAATCTTAGGAAGCTGACTGTAAATGAAATGCGATAGATGATGTGCACAGGGATCCTTCTTTTCACTCATTCATTCTTTTGTTATGTGGTGTTGGTCGTGCAGGGGGGAAAGGGACACTGAAGTTTTGTGCATCAAGGAGCCTGGATCTTCCTGTAGCAAGACAAAAATAACAAGAGTATTGAATTTATTTGTGCAAGAAAAATCCTGAATTTCCTTGGACTAAAATTTTGCCATATTAATCTTAATCAGCATGAAAAATCTTAAGTGCTTGAGTGGACAGCATATAGCTGGTAGAATATGTCGGAGAGAATTCCAAAGTAGGGTCCATCACCCCCAACTTTTCTCCAGCCCCATTTATTCTTTGTGGGTGGCTAATGTTGCAAACAAAAGTTCTCACGATCTGAAATATGAACATATGGAAAGCTTAATAAACTTGGTATTATCAGATAAATAATTTTGGAAAGTTGGCACTTTGAGCATGATTTTATATTCTTCCCCTAGAAAGGGAATATCTTTGATTTTCCTGAATCATGCCGAGTCTGAGTTTTATAGGTAGACATATCTTGGTCTTTATAGGAATGATAGCAGATAAGCCTGGTATGGTTTCTGTACACTATGGGCTGTATAAATGCTCACACAGAAGTAAAACAAAGGCTACACCTCAGATACCAGGGTACTCTAGGTGGAAGGGGCAGCATAGGGACACTTGAGTATATCTATTTCCTGGCCTTCAAGAATCTCAGAAAGTTGAGAATGTGGGCTCTATTTCCTGTGAAATAGTTCTAGCTCTGAAGCTGGCAATTTACAGAATGACAGAATAAATTATAAGCATAGTATGACATTCTGTAGAATTACTAAAGTAATCACAGGTCCTGAGTCTTGACTTGTAGTACTATTCATTAAGTACTGCTGCTTAAGAAAATAAAATCTATGTTTAGTGAGATATCAGTGTGGGAAAGCAATGATCTAAAAAGTTTTGTATATATGTGTGTGCATGTTTGTATGTGTATGTGTGTATTGTGTATGAATGTTCATGTATATTTTAGCATTTTATGGTCACAGAGAAAATATGGAAACTTTTATTTCAAAATGCATTCCAAACTTTAAATATTTGTTATGTGTGTGTGTGTGTGTGTGTGTGTGTGTGTGTGTGTGTGTGTAGGGTAGAGAAAGGGAGTGCATATCCAAGAAATAATGGGGGAAAAGAAAAATGAAATCTAAGTTTCAAATTCCTGCGCCTAGCCAGGTGTGGTGGTGCATGTCTGTAATCCCAGTACTTGGGAGGCTTAGATAGGAAGATTGCAGGTTGAAGCCAGCTTTGGTGAGACACCATTTTCAAATAAATAATAAAAAAGGGATGAGATGTAACTTGTAGGTACAATGCCCCTGGGTTCAATCCCCAGCAACACACACACACACACACACACACACACACACACACACACACACACACTCAAATTCCTGCACCTATACAATTAATAGACCCCTTTGGGTAGAGATGACACACATCTGAAGGTATACTTTAGAGATTCTTATGCATAACAATAATACATATTGCTATTCTACATCAAAGGTTATAAGAGAGCAACAATGATAATTGTTATTTTAAATCTCTTCCTATTTCTCAGGATCACATTCAATTCCTATGGAGAATAAAGCAGTTTCTTTTATCTACAATCTTTCTAAAAAAGAGACATAGTTTGGTTATCAGAAAAATCAATACAGTCACATTTTCAGCTTCTCTAGTTCAATTTTTAGATCCAGAAAGTGGTTCTTGAAAATATATTAGCACGTTTCAGCAAAAACTTACCCATTTCTAAGTATTATTTTACTGAAGCTTTCTCCCTCTGAGAGAATGAAAAAATCCAAGGGAAGGGTGAAATATATATATATTTAATATATATATGTAATATCCATTCATTCATTCATATCCATGTCTCTACTTACTCATCTATTTATTCATCAATTCATATTTCTGCTGCTTTTGAAAGAGTATGCTGATATTTAACTATAATTTATAAAATACAAAAATAAAATATGAGTGTTATTTCCGTTTACTTAAAGAAAAAAAAATCCAAGTCCCCATCATGTCTATTCTAAGAATGACTTTCTCTGTGTCTCCCTTGATACCTCCAGTAGCACAAACAAGACAAGTGTGAATCTTAGTTAACAATTCATCATTTTGAGTAAGCCAGAGACCCACCTGCATAAGCCTTAGAGTGTTTTGCTTTCAGCTCTTAAAACAACTACATTTTTTTTTTTACTGTCCTAGACACACCACAGGACAAAGTTACCTTTATTTTTTTTCCTCTGAAAATCCAGAGAAGCAAACAGATGTTAGTGCTCCAATGACAATTTTCTCTTAATAGAAGAGAGTTGGGTTGAAGAAATAAATTTTAAAAACCTAAATTCACCATGTGTGGTGGTGCACACTTATAATGCTAGTACTTGGGAGGCTGAGACCAGAGGATCCGGGTTCCCAGCCAGCCTCAGCTACTTAGTGAGGTCCTCCGCAACTTATTGAGACCCTGTTTCAAAATAAAGAATGAACAAAATAGGGTTGGAGGTGTAGCTCGGAAGTAGAATGCCCCTGGGTTCAATCCCCAGTACCACACGAAAAACTAAATTTACATTCAAATATTCTAATTTGAGTATGTCCACTGGCCATCTAGAGGCACCATAATAGTAGATGTTCCTTAAAATAAATTTCCTGCCTTGATAGTTAGCTAAATTCATTGCTAAAAGAGCACATAATACCACTTCTGTTATAATTCTTCCTTTTAATATATATAAATTTTACACCCGCCCCCCTACTAGTAAACAACAGAGTTCTCTTTATTAGGTATAATGTATACATTTAGAAGCAAGTTTTTGACCACTATTAAAAAGTACTACCTAACATATTCTTCCTACCTTTTCAGTTTAATCTGTTTCTTAGAATCATAGAAAACTTGATATAATTATAATTCTTAAAATAAAAGCAGCATTTTCCCAATAAAACACAGAAATATTTAAATTTGATTTTTGACAGAACATATTATTCTTTATGACATAACAATAATTTAACCCGGCATGGCGGCGTACGCTTGTAATCCTAGTACTTGGGAGGCTGAGACAGGAAAATTGCAGGTTTACAGCCAGCCTCAGCTACTTAGTGAGGCCCTCCGCAACTTAGCAAGACCCTGTTTCAAAATAAAAAATAGGGCTGGGGGTGTAGCTCAGAGGTAGAATGTCCCTGGGTTCGATCCCCAGTACCGCAAAAACAAACAAACAAACAATTTATGGGGGTTCTATCTTTTTTCCCTGCATATATAGCTACTATTACTATTTGAATTGGCAACGTTTCTCTGCTAAAGTGAAGATTTTAAAAATTCTGAGAGTAACCTTAAAAGATTCAGTGATTTGGTAAGGTATTATTAAATATAATCAATAATTTTCTGAAATGAAATTGGAACTCTCCACCGACTTTCCTTCCAAGTACATTCTGTCATTTGCTGGACGTGACTGGTATATATAAAAGCCTTATTGAACTTTATTTAAGTGTATCCTTTTAAATAGATTTGATGTCACATACCAATAAAGACTTTGGTATATTTTTTTAAGTATCTATCTAAAGTGTTAAGAATATACAAGGAAGAGCCAGGCATGGTGGCGCACTCTTGTAATCGCAGTACTTTGGGAGGTGGAGACCAGAGGATCCGGGTTTGCGGCCAGCCTCAGCTCTCTCTCTGTCTCTCTCTCTCCTTAATGAGGCCCTCCGCAACTTCATGAGACCCGGTTTCAAAATAAAGTATAAAAAATAGGGCCGGGGGTGTAGCGCGGAGGTAGAACGCCCCTGGGTTCAATCCCCGGTACCGCAAAAAAAAAAAAAAAAAAAAAGAATATACAAGAAAGAAAACTCTAATCTGAAGAAATGGGTGATTGTTAAATAAAAAGAGAGTGATTTGCCAGTGGGGCAATTTCTTTCACTGCGGAATATAACTCTTAGAATATGTTTATTATATTTGAAAATTTCATTAGCTCTAGGAAGATCCTGGATACTAGGCAAATAATTCTACTTGCTAAAGAATATGCATGATCTGAACGAGCTATAATCACTTTAAAAGGTATTTAATTATTGTAAGAATGAGCTCACAAACGGCTGGAAGCCACATCAAAAAAGCCATTCCATGTCTTCAGCTGCGCTTACACTGTCATCAAACAAATGATTATAAAGCATAATTTTCATTAGGCCCCAGAGGCAACAAAATATTTATCGAACATGACATAAAAAGAACAGTTTACTTAAGTGATTCTTTTTTTCTTTACAAAATGAATCTTTAAGCTACCTAGTTCAGGAACTTAAAAAATCATAAATTATTAAAATTAAACCAGTCTATACATCTTTTCTGAATTCTTCATCTATTCGAAACTTACTTTCTATGTTATCAAGAACCTTGAAAAGATAACTTAATTTGTTGTTTTGTAATTATTTGTTTAGGAACCAATCTTCCCTAATAGAAGCTGAGCTATGTTGGAGCTAAGTATATACCCTCATCATTTTTCATATGCAGATCAATTTCTAAAAATAAAGGAAAAGGCTGGGGGATTAGGATTTTTTGAATGCCTTCTAAGTTTCTGCACCTTCACTGAACACATAATTTACTAACTCATTGCATTTTAAAAATTCTACCATGTGACCTATATATATATATATATATAGAATATATATATATACATATATACATATGTATATATATATATTCTACCTTGTGACCTATATATTGTTTTTAACCATGATATAGAGACATTAAGAAACTTGCCCAATAATAGTGAAAGGGTATACATTGTACAGGGCTGAAATTTGGGCAATGCTGAGTGTTGCATTTAAAGTGCCAATCTCACAAAGTAAGAGGGCATCCAGGAAGTAGTAAAGAGAATGTTTAGGTCAGACAGGGAGAATGAATGGGGATCTGTTTACCCAGGGAAAAGGAGAATTAGTGCGATTTTTCAGGTTACAACATTAAATCTCTTGAAGGACTAGCACATAGAGGATGTGTATTTGTTCAGACCAGACTATAATCAATAAAGTTTATAAATATCAGACCTGATTCAAAACACGGAAGAGTTCCCCAACTAATGGTGTCCATGTATGCAACACACTGTGTCAGGATATGCTCTAATTCCCTTCAGTGGGGTGATTCAAGCAAAGCCTTAATGAGCATCTGTCAGACAGAATAAAAGACATTTTTCATTGAGAGGGAGTTGAACTAAATGTCCCGTACGTCCCTTTCCAACCATCGCTGTTTGTGATTTTATGATAATCATCAAAATCCAAAATAGTTATTATGACCACAGCATATTTCAAAGTACCTTTGAGAAACTAAAATTGAGCACAATTTTATACTTTATGTATAATAACTATGAGAACAAGAGTTCAGTAGTTCTTTTTGTAAAAGACTAGTAGTAACTATGGTATGCTTTGTAGGTCATGACTGTTCAAACTGTCACTGGAAATGACAGTTCAAGGAATGGAATTAAAGAGACATGGCTATGCTTGATAAAACTATTTGTATGGATTCAGGCTGAAGACTGGGGTTGGCCCAGAGTCCCTAGTTAGCTCATCCCAAGTGTGACAACCATTGCAATAGGGTGCAAATACCTCAAAACTGCCACTTAACAATCCTTGGTTTAATCTTGTTTCTCTTGTCTATCACTTTGGCCAATTTCACATGAAACACTCCTCTATTTGAAACATTCGATTCTGTTAGAATGCCTCTACATTTTCTCCAGCACAAACATTTCCTAATTCCGGATGCACGTTTATTTCTTATAATTTGCTTGCCCTGTTCGCTCTCTTCCATCTCCTAGAACTCCCTCTTGTTTCTGAATAAAGCGCAGGCACTATCTCCCCAAATGAATTCGCTGTTTGAGATTCACAGGGACAGACAGATCATTATCATTAATATGAAATAATTCAGAGTTTTGAGAGCCGTGTTGTGTGCGGTGGACAGAGCCAGCAATTCGGAACATCTGGAGCAGCAATCAAAGGTCTGCCAGAAGCAGCAGGCAGTGAGCACTGTGACACATCTGGTTAAGCCTCCTTGGAGCTGGGAGCCAGAGAAACGCAGTCATCTGAAATCGAGCTTGAAGACGCCCGACTTTTATGGGTCTCACTTTGTCGGTGCTGAGGACAGCAGGCTTCTTTTGCACACTTGCACTTTCCTCTCTGGAACTACAAAATAAGATGGCTGCCCTCCAGGCATTCCCTGGCACTATTACTTTTGATGGATTTTTGTTTCCTTAGAGATTTTTTTTTGGGGGGGAGATATAAGCGTTGAAAGGATTGATTTATACTTGACATAAAGTTAAGGTTTCTGATATTATTCTGACAGCATTTATGAGCACCATTTTCTTTAATAATGTCTTCATTCATTGGGAAAGAGATCGGTATAGCTGCCTGAAAAGGTTTCCAACTCTTGAAATGTACATTATGATTTTATAGTTTTGCTGAGATAACAAGTAGACAAGCTGTCTCCCCATCTCCCACATGTATGTCTCGCTGAGTCCTACTCATTCTTTGATCCTCAACTTAAGTATCCCCTTTTCAAAAATAGTCTTTCTCAGGGCCGGGCGTGGTGGTGCACGCTCGTAATCCCAGTACTTTGGGAGGCGGAGACCTGAGGATCCGGGTTCGTGGCCAGCCTCAGCTCTTTCTCCCTCTCTCTCTCTCTCTCTCTCTCTCCTTAGTGAGGCCCTCCGCGACTTTGTGAGACCCGGTTTCAAAATAAAGTATAAAAAAAATAGGGCCGGGGGTGTAGCGCGGAGGTAGAACGCCCCTGCGTTCAATCCCCGGTACCGCAAAAAAATAAATAAATAAATAAACAAAAATAGTCTTTCTCAAATTCTAAAGAGTTTTCTACCTACTTGCATTTATGTCCACACACCTAAGTGTATTCGTGTGTGTTGCCTATTTTGTTTAATATACATGTCTCCTTTTTTCTATGTGTATGCATATTTGTCTCCCTCACAGGGTTGCAAGAAAAGGTCAGTCTTTTATCAAGCCCAGCATTTATTACACATTTTTTGGTACATAGTAGGTTCTTTTTTTTTTTTTTGCGGTACTGGGGATTGAACCCAGGGGCGTTCTACCTCCGCGCTACACCCCCGGCCCTATTTTTTATACTTTATTTTGAAACCGGGTCTCACGAAGTTGCGGAGGGCCTCACTAAGGAGAGAAAGAGAGAGAGAGAGAGAGAGTTGAGGCTGGCCACGAACCCGGATCCTCTGGTCTCCGCCTCCCAAAGTACTGGGATTACAAGCGTGTGCCACCACGCTCGGCACATAGTAGATTCCTAATAATTACTTAACATGCAAGTATATGATTAAATGAAAGATGATGAACAAAAAATGTGAGCAGACACGACTTCATTTCCATATTCTTTAATGATGACTATAGAGATTACTTCTGCAATTATTTGTGTGTCTGATCAAATCATCACTCACAGAGTAAACTTTTTTGATTAACAATACACATCTTTTTAATGCATCATTTTGTATTCAGAAAATGATGATGTAATTTTGATGATAATCTTCACTCTATGTATGCTTTTAGGGCCCTGGTTCTAATTGTAAATGAGGATGGGAATTCCTCTCGAAACTATATCCTTATACATGCCAACTCTTGGAACTTTCCAGCAGTATGTGTGTGTGTGTGTATGTGTGTGTGTGTGTGTGTGTGTGTGTGTGTTAGTATATACTGAATGGATTTACTCTGGCTCTTTCATAAATTTGGTCCACTTTAGCTTTTCATCTTACATTATATAATAAGATCCAGTATTTATACCTGCCTCTTTAGTGCTTATCGGCTCACCCTTAGGAAAGTCAGAGAAATAGCAAGACCCTATGAAAGGAGGCAAGGTCCACATGAGCCCCTTGGAAAGTGCATAATAATGTGACTTAGAGAATAAAGTTAATTTGTTCATGAAAATGTTGATTACTCTGCATGATAATTGATTGAAATTTTGGATATATTTACTACGGGTTAAGCAAAATCGTGTGTGTGTGTGTGTGTGTGTGTGTGTGTGTGTGTGTGTATTTGGTACTTGGGATTGAATTCAGGGGCATTCTACCTCTGAGCTACATCCTCAATCCTATTTTATTTTTTTATTTTGAAACAGTGTTTTGCTAGGTTGATGAAAGTCTCACTACTTGCTGAGGCTAATCCTCTTTCTCATCCTTGCAAGTACTGGGATTACAAGTGTGTGCCACAGCATCCAACTGTTAAGCCAAATCTTACACACGATTAATATTGTTTGTGTCTAGCACATGCAAACAAAAATGGACTTCTTTTTAACTATTTCCAGTCTAGAAAGATAATAACTAGTATTCACTGAGTCTAATAATTTTCTCAAAGACCAGGTGAGCATTGAGTGATGGTTGAGAAAATTGTAAATTAGAGTGGTCCACCTGCCAAGTATGGAGAAAAGAGATCGAACAATACATAAAGAATATGTATCATCTGCATTTGAAAATTACTTTTGTTTCTCTAATACGGCATCCACCAATAATTTCAAAGCTGGTAGTTCTAAATTTACTCTTCTTATTTTTTATTTATGTTGTACAAATGTAGCCACTGTAACAAAAGGCATATTCCAATGAGAGTTGTAATGATGTTTCAAATACTAAAAATAGTAATAACTATTGGATTTGTTTCTCATGTTTTGAAATTATTTTAAAAATTGATGATACTTGTGCTTTTCAAATAATTATTTTGATCAGGAGAATGAAGAAGAACCAACCATATTGTTTTAAATGGCTGATTTCAATTATCCTGTGGTATTTAGGGCAGGCATGGGGCACTTTTTGGTTACTAAGGTGCATCTTCACCCTTCCCCTCTCCATGAATAAAATAATTTCCAGCATTAAAATAAACCAACAACCCAAATTTCCAAATAGTTAAGAAGTACAAACACAATTAATGACAACCTTACAGTATAAACTGAGAAAAAAATAGCAATAAAAGTCATTTTAAGCATTGAAAGGTTTGGTCATCTTTACTCTTGAAATAGTTTTGGAGTATAAAACAAAACACCAAGTAAAATGTAGCAGGGTTTTCTGAGGGGTTTGTTTTGTTGTTTTTTGGTGCTGGGGATTGAACTCAGGGTCATTCTACTTCTGAGCTATGCCCCCAGCCCTATTTTTTTTTATTGTGAAACAGGGTTTTGATAAGTTGCTGAGGACCTCGCTAAATTTCTGAGGCTGGCCTCAAACTTGTGAACTTCCTATCTCAGCCTCCCAAGTACTGGAATTACAGATGTGCTCCACCACACCAGGCAAAATGTAATAGTTTGAATGAGTACGTTTATTATAGGATCAGAGTAATTGAACACGCACTTGCATTATGGGGGACTTAAGAAGAAGATACCTCATGATACATTTACATTATTTTAGAAATTTCTTAGGAATTACATTAAATATTTGGGAAATATTTTTATTTGAATCAAATAATAATCACACTATTAAGAGTCATAAACAAAGCATCCACACTATTATATGTAATATCCTCAATACTTTTTCTATTATCAAAATTTAAGGATACTTTGGACATCTACCAAAATTGCTACTTAAATAGGTAAATCATATTCTGTCTAAATATGTATTAAGTTAATAGTAACTAGTAATGTAGTAATTACTACATATTTATAGTAATATTAACTGCCTATTACTGCTTTGAGATTTTCTGAATATACTAAGAATTTTCTAAACTTTTTTATTCTTCTTTAAGCCCCTTCATATAGCTGCTTAACCACTGTTGTTGTTGTTGTTGTTTGTTTGCTTGTTTTGCAATCCTGGGAAATTTAACCCAGGGGCACTTTACCACTGAGCTACATCCCCAGTGTTCTTAACCTTTATTTATTTTGAAACAGGGTCTCACTTGTTCCTGAAGCTGGCCTCAAACCTGCGATCCTCCTGTCTCAGCCTCCCAAGTACTGGGATTACAGGCATGCACCACCCTGACCAGCTAATCCCTCTTTACTCTTTATATAAGAATATATAAGACAATTGGTGTAACCTGTCTTAAATGTTACTCATTCTATGAACATTAATGAAGTTCCTTATTTAAGCTAAATGGCATATCCTTGATCTTGAGAAATACAGTCTGGGCAAAAAGAAAAGAATG
>PVJS01054700.1:0-12877 GCA_004027185.1 Glis glis | reverse complement strand
CCTTCCTTCCTTCCTTCCTTCCTTCCTCCTTCCTCCCTCCCTCCCTCCTTCCCTCCTTCCCTCCTTCCTTCTTTCCTTCCTTCCTAACTCAGGGACATTCTACCTCTGAGTTATATCCCCAGTCCTTTTTATTTTTTATTTTGAAACAGGGTCTTGCTAAGTTTCTGAAATTGGCCTCAAACCTGTGATCCTCCTGTCTCAGCCTTCCAAATAGTAGGATTACAGGTGTGCACCATTGCACCCTGATTTCTTTCTTAAAAAAAAAAAAAAAAACAGGGTCTCACTAAGTTGCCCAGGCTATTCTTGAACTTGTAATTGTCCTGAGTATCTGGGATTATAGGCATGCACCACCATACCTGGCTGTAAATTTTTTTAATGTTATGTTAACTTTGGATTCCTAGAATAAATTCAAGATCATCAGAGAGTTTTTCTGGTAAGTTTAAAATCTGATGTATTGGTGCATGCCTGTAATACCCGTGGGTTCAATCCCCAGTACAAACAAGCAAACAAATAAACAAACAGACAAATAAATACATTGCTGGATATGGTTTGTTAATCTTTAATCTTTTACATCTAGGTTAATAAATAAGATTGGTCCTTAACTTTCTTTTTCATACTGTGATGGTTAATTTTATGTGTCAAGTTGGTTGGGCTGTGACACCCAGATATTTGGTCAAACATTATTCTGGATGGTTCTATGAAGGTGTTTTTTTTTTTTTGGATTAGATGAATATTTACTTACTTATTTTGTGGTGCTAGGGATTGAACCCAGGGGCATTCTACCTCTGGAGGTACACCCCCAGTCCTTTTTACTTTCTACTTTGAAACAGGTTTTCACTAAGTTGCTGAGCATCTTGAGAAGTTGCTAAGATTGGCCTCAAACCTGCAATCCTCCTGTCTCAGCCTCCCAAGTACTGGGCTACATATGAATATTTACATTTCAATTTTGAGTACAGCAGACTGCCTTTCAAGATGTGGGTGGGCCTCATCCAATCATTTGAAGGCCTTAATAAGTAAAGACTGACCTCCCTTGAGTAAGAAGGAATTCTGCCTGCTGACATCCTTTGGACGAGAATTGTAATACTAGCTCTTCCGTAGTTTTCTAGCCTGATAGTCCACAGATTTAAAATGTAATATAGTAGCTTTTCTCTGGGTCTCTAGCCTGTTGGCCCACCCTATAGATTTTGGACTCACTAGCCTCCAAAATTGCTTGAGTCAATTCCTTGAAGTGTGTGTGTATGTGTGTGTGTGTGTGTGTGTGTGTGTGTGTGTGTGTGTGTGTGTGTTTTCACATCCTACTGGTTCTATTTCTTTGGAGAACTCTGACTAGTACACAATACTGTCTATTAGGAACTAAATGGTGTCCTCACACAAAATTCATAAGCTGAAATCTTAACCCCCAATGTATTTGAAGACAGGGTATTTAGGGAAGGTAATTAAGATAAAATGAAGCTGGGCTTGGTGGCGCACACTTGTAATCCCAGTACTTTGGAGGCCAAGACAGGAGGATCTCCAGTTTGTGGCCTTAGTGAGGCCCTCTGCAATTTAGTGAGACCATGTTTCAAAATAAAAAAATAAAAAATAGGGCTGGGAGTCTAGCTCTGAGGTAGAATGCCACTGGGTTCAATCCCCAAAACCACAAAAAAAAAAAGAAAGATAAAATGAGATCATCAGGGTGGGATCCTTATGAGAAGGGAAGTCACTGGAGATCTTTCTCTCTTCATGCACATGCAGGGAAAAGGCCATCCACAAGCCAGGAAGAGGCGCCTCGCCAGAAATCAACTGTACTGGCATCTTGATCTTGGGCTTCTAATCTTCAAAACTGTGAGAAAATAAATGTCTGTTGTTTCCGTCACCCAGTCTGTGGTATTTTGTCATGTCTGCTTTAGCAAAGGGATTCACTATCTTTGTAAGTGTGGGTCTTAAAGTGATGCTAGTCTAAAGAAAGAATAAGTGAATATTTCCTATTGATCCATCCTCTATGATAGTGTGTAGTTTGTTTATTTTAAGGAACTCACTAGTAGAACTGTCTAGGCCTGAGGTTTTCTCTGTGAGACTTTCAAATTTCTGATTTAATTAATTTAATGGTTACAGGATATTTCAGGTTATTTTATCATGGGCCAGTTTAGGAAACTTATGTTTTGGGGTATTTTTGCATTTAACCTAAATTTCCAAAAATTTACTGGCATAAAGTTATACAAGATATTCTTTCATCTTTTTTTTTTTTTGGGCTGGGAATGGAACCCAGGCCCTTGCTCAGGTTAGACAGGTGCTCTACCACTGAACTACAGCCCCAACTCTTCCTTCATCTTTTTAAATGTCTGTAGCACCTGAGTTATACACCCTTTTTTATATTTGTAATATTGTTCATTTGTGCTTTTTCTCTTTTTAATCATTGATAGAACTTTATCAATTTTATTAATCTTTAACTTTTTATCTTTTGGTTCTGGAGATTGAACTCAGGGGAATTCTACCTCTGAGCTACATCTGCAACCCCGTTTTATTTTTTATTTAGAAACAGGGTCTTACTAAGTTGCTAAGGGCCTCACTAAGTTGCTGAGGCTGGCCGTGAACCTGCAATCCTCCTGTCTCAGCCTCCCAAGTACTGGAATTACAGGCATGCATGACCATGCCCAGGTTCATTTTTTTTTATATATATTAAACATTTATTTCATACCATGTGTCTGATTCTTCCAATAAATAACAATTTTGAATATCTGATTCTACTATCAGTTGTCTCTGTTAGTTCTAGGTAATAATGCTTCTTCTATTTTTTTGTAGTCTTTTTATATTGTGAGATGCTTCTTAAGGTAAAGAGTGAAAGTGAGTTCTTCAAGAATTGATTTGTATTTGTTTCTGTCAACTGCCTGGAACATTTCCATTTCTATTTTACATTCTTACCTACCCCCACCCCCGAGGTTCAGATAGTATAGATTCAGGATGCAAAGCTACATTACATTTGTAATTAGAGGTTTCTTTTCTTTTTTGTTTAGTACCGACTGTTCTTATATCCTGTTTTCCTTTTATTATACCTATACTTTCTATTCAAAAGATATTGTTTAACCTACTATAGGGTACTTCAGATTAGAAATATTTCTAAATTCTGGCTCCAGTCTATACAGCAACTATGGTTTAGATGGAAGGCATCCTTTCTGAAACTTTGCTACTCAGTGGCATTGGGTATCTACGGAGTACTTCACAAGCTCCATTGGTTGGCACAGGAATTCAAATTTTGAATAACTACATCAATATTAAAGTTTTATGGATTTTAAAATCACATAAATCACTCTTATAAATTGCCAGTATACACGGGGCTCAGTGACATACCTGTAATTCCAGTACTTGGGAGGCTGAGACAGGAGGATCACAGGTTTCAGGCCAGACTCAGCAATTTAGTGAGGCCCTCAGTAACCTAGTGAGACCCTCAGTAACCTAGTGAGACCTTGTTTCAAAATAAAAAATAAAAATGGGGCTGGGGTTGTAGTTCAGACAATAACAACAACAACAAAGATTTCCAGTATAGCTGGGTGCAATGGTACATGCCTATAATCCCAGTACTTGGGAGACTGAGACAGGAGCATCATAGATTCAAGGCCAGCCTCAGCAATTTAGTGAGACCCTGGTTCAAAATAAAACAGGACTGTGGGTATAGCTCAGATGTATAGAGCCCCTGGGTTCAATCCCTAGTTTCAAAAGAAAAAAAAATCAAAAGCCCAGTATATTAGATGCCCTTATAATCTCTTGGTCACTAAGTTAGACATGTGCTCTGGCTCTCTACCTTACAGGCAATAGTTGAACTTCATTTTTTGACACTTCTTGTACTTGAGCAGGACCATGAAACTTGCTCTGGCCAATGAATTATTTTGAAAGTGATGTGTCACTGCTATGGCCAATCATTTCAGGTATGAGACCTCCAGAGCTGTCTCTATCCTCTGGCATGACAACCGGCAGCATTCAGTTTGGTGGCTGCTCCACAGTTTTCATCCTTAAGTGACTATGATTAGCAAATCCATGTCTGCCAACCCATAATAATTACATACTACATAAGAGAAATATTTTAGTTTTTTGAGCCACTAAATTGTTAAGGTTATTTCTTGATCTTTTTTCTGTGGCTTTAAGTGAATTGCCACAGACTGAGGAATTTACATGGAAATTCCTCAGTTTAGCTCATGGTTCTGGAAGCTGGGAAATCTACCAGTTTTCAAAGATGGCCATTCTGATTGTCAAATACTGCATAACATACCACCCTAAACCTAGTGGATTAAAAAAAATTCTCATGGTTCTGTGGGTTGACTGCTGAGCTTTTTTTTGTACTGGAATTTGAACCCAGGGGCATTCTACCTCTGAGCTATACCCTTCAGCCCTATTTTGTTTTGAAACAGGGCCTTGTTAAATTGCTGAGGCTGGCCACAAACCTGTGATCTTTCTGTCTTAGCCTCCTAAGTACTGGGATTATAGATGTGCACCACCAGGCCCAGCTTGCTGAGCATTTTTTGCTTGGAATTTCTGTGATTTTGGGCAACTAGCAGCTAAGTCAGGAGTGAACCAAAGGTTTAAATGAGATGGATGTCTGGGATGGTTCATTCAAATGGCTGGCAGCTATTGCTGACTGTTGGCTGAGAATTCAACTGGGGCTGGTTCTTCATGCTGTTTAGATTTCTTAAAAGAGGGAGCATCCTGAGTATGAATGGTGAGCAGCAGAAACTTCTAGGCCACTTAAAGCTGTATCCTTCATTGGAACAGCATCATTTCCACAATATTTTATGGCCAAAGCAATAATAGTGCCTGGCCAGATCCAAATGTGTAGAGAAGTATACTACACTTCTTGATGGATGAGTGGCGAGGTCACACTGCAGGAGCGTGTACAGGAGTGAGTGCTATTGCACAGCTGTATTTGGGAAATACAATCTGATACAAGGGGCTTGAATGTAAATTTTTGTATCTGAAGTAGTCAGATGTATTTTGAAATAGTATACATAATACCACCTTATTTAAAGAGAGCAAACTCGAGCCGGGTGTGGTGGTGCACACATGTAATCCCAGTACTTGGGAAGCGGAGACCGGAGGATCCGGGTTCAGGGCCAACCTCAGCTACTTAGTGAGGCCCTCCGCAACTTCATGAGACCCGGTTTCAATAAAGGATAAGAAATAGGGCCGGGGGTGTAGCTCGGAGGTAGAATGCCCCTGGGTTCAATCCCCAGTACTGCAAAAAAAATAAAAAAATAAAAAAATAAAGAGAGCAAACTCCCTCCAATTTTTAATTACTCCTTGATGTAAAGTAGTTCGTAAATCAGTATTTTATATTATTTTACCTACATTTTATTTTTTAGAATATAAATTTCTCAAGTCAACCTACACCTCTTTTATGATTACCCTCAGCTCCATTTTCACAAGTATATGCTAGTATCCAGTGTATATTTAATACACATTAGTTAATGAGCTATGATACCATATAACTCCTAAGTAAAAAATTTTTTATTAGATTATTTTCACAAATTTTAAAAAATCATTGAAGATAAAAACCAATGAATAAAAGTAACATTCAGTGCACAGCATTACTTCATGAAAGTAATTTTTCCTTTTGTCTCTGTTATGAGTTATCAGTCTCCCCAGCTTAACTGACTGCTTCTCACTCTCTACATAGATTTAAATCTCCTATGAAGTTAGGGACAACTCGACCTTGTTCAGTATTGTATTCAGTATGTCTAGCACACTGCCCAGCACATGGCAGGCACTAAAGAGCTGATCCTACATATTAACCACATGGCTTAAACTTTCATTTACAATATTGCATAAGATGTTTCTTTTCTTTCATATTTAAGTCTTAAAATAGACCTCACTTAAATATTTAGGTGTTTTTGTCATGATGACTATACTGATCTAACTTATTAGCTTAGAAAAGTTAAGGTAAATAACAATAACAGTAACAAAGAACAAATTGAGACTACTTATTAACAAGATGCTTTAACATGACTTATTAATTTAATAACAAAACTATTAGAGAGATAACTCTAAACATAAAACAGTGCCTGGAAAAACATATAGGGGTGAAAGAGCATATTAATTATTTAGTGGAATCACTACTCTGTATGCTACTCTTCTCTTTTCAAGAGCATTTCTATTTTGGTTACCTGCAGAGGAAGTAGAGGGCTGCAATGGTAAGTGTTACTAGAAGAACAGTCAATGCCACGAAAGCTGCAAACAGGTTATTTTTGCTTTGGATGCTGGAACTTGGGAGAAAAACTTCCTCACAGCGAGCTCCTGTGTAATTTTCAACACACCTGTAGGATAAAATTTCAGATAAACAATGCATCTCTGTTCCATGAGCTAATCTGGACAGCAATATGTAGCTGGCATGGATAAAGGAGACTAGTTTCCAGATTGTGAATGTGGAATGGACTTGCTTTCCTCTAATGCTCACAGGGCTACACGTCACAATAAAACGAATTACTTCACACAGTCGAATGTTTGCTGTCTTCCTTTTCCAGTTTTCTAATGGCTTAGAAACTCCAGAGAAATTATAAAGTATTCAATCTTTTTATCTTCTAGATTTTCTTTTCTTTTTTTAGGTGGGGTCAGGCTATGTTATCCAGGCTGGCCTTGAACTTCTGGAATCAAGTAATCCTCCTGACTCAGTTTCCCAAGTAGCTGGGACTACAGATGTCACTTGGCTTATCTTCTGGATTTTCAATGATGCAACTGTCCATATATAACTTAATAATCTAAAATTTATTATATTTGGTATAGATATAGCTCTAAATCTATTTTTCCTCAAAATTACTAACTGGTTATTCCAATCTCAGTATTAAATAATGAACCTCTTACCCAATTGTTTAACAATGCCTACTTGAACATACATCAAATTTGTATAAATAACATCATTTCTATTCTTCTTCAATGACCTACACATCTAATCTTGGGCTCTACCATACTGCTTCAATATTGTGACTTTGTAGTAGATGTTAACATCTGGTAGTTCTACTCCTTACCTTATTACCTTCCTTTTAATAACATTTTAAATATTCCTATTAGCCAACTAAATATTTTAAAGCCAATTACTTCTAGCTCTCTAGAACTATATGACAGGGCTAGATGTATAGCTAGCTCAGTGGTAGGGCACCAAGGCCTGGGATTTGATCTCCAGCACCACAAAAATAAAAACCAAAACACAATATGACAGGGAATGAGAATCTTTGGTATTACCAGTCAGTTCCTTTTTCCCTGTTAAAATATCCAAAGGATTATAAAACACAAAGATTAATATAAATTAACAAGAATGACACTATTTGACACCAGACCAATTTCATTATTTTGTAGTTGTATTTAAAATAAAGACTATGTTAATATAAACTAATGTTTATTTATAAAGCAACCCTTGAAATCATGTAGTAAACTTGTATAAACTATATTTAGCAATAAATAGCTTAGGTATTTGGGAATTGTACTGACATTTCTATCACCTTGGACTATTAAGGATATAGGCCTAGAAAGTTACACGTGAACTAATTACTAGTTTTGACAACTAATGTGGTAGATGAATAAAGTAGTCTACATATAAATAAGAGAAAAGGATGTCAAGATATAGTACAAGAAAGTCAGGCATGGTGGTGTATGCCTGTAATCCCAGTACTTGGGAGGCTGAGACAGGAGGATTGCAGGTTCCAGACCAGCTTCAACACTTTAGGGAGACCGTCAGCAACTTAGTGAGACCCTGTTTGAAAACAAAAAATAAAAAGGGTTGGGAGTATAGCTTAGAGGTGGAATGCCCCTTGGCTCAATCCCCAGTACCAAAAAAAAAAAAAAATGATATAGCACAGGAATTGACTTGCGTTAAATGAGCATATGAAAGCCAGTGAGAAGCAGCAGTGTTATTGGTGGTAGCTTCCACTGGGGCTGTTGGTGTAGGGCAGGAAAAGCAGCAGTGCAGATTCTCTCTACTGTAAAGATAAGGTTGAGGAGATACAGAAAGGAAAGGTAAGGACAGGATATGGGTGACAAACTGAAATATCAAGTGAAAATATCTTGGGTGAAAATCATAATGACCTGAAGTTTAAATATAAAACACCAATTATTCTGTAAAGTCAGACAAGCATGAGGGAAAAAAAGAGCAAATGAAAATAATTTGTTTCTTTCTCCTCTAACTCCACCTCACTTCCCCAAAGGGGAACACACACACACAGGCACATATGCACACCCATAGAAAGCTAACACACTGGCTGCCGTCCCGGCCAGTGCACACACCATCACAAACACACAGAGTTTCAAAAGGGGCAGCTGTCCACACAGGAAAAGCAGGCCCTACATTTAGTTTTCAGAAGTATCTTCAGAGTCACCAAAAAATAAAATAAAAACTCTTCCACAATGTCTTTATTTTTGTTTTTATAATTCAGTAGACTATGTGTGGTAGCACATGCCTGTAATCCCAGCAACTGGAGAGGCTGAGGCAGGAAGATCAAAAGTTCAAGGCCAGCCTGGGCAACATAGTGAGACTCTGCCTTAAAATAAAAAAAAAATTTAGAAAGGGCTGAGGATGTAGTTCAGTGTCTAGCATATGTGAGGTCCTGGGTTCAATCTCTAGTAATGAAAAAAAATTTAGTAAGTAATAAATTATTTGTGCCTTCTAATGGTTTTCTTTTCTTTTTTGGGGGTGGGGGGAGGTGAGAGGGCTAAAGTATAGTTAAAAAAAAAGTTTTAGAGCCAGGCATGGTGGTGCACACCTGTAATCCCAGTACTTGAGAGGCTGAGATAGAAGGATCACAGGTTAGAGGCCAGCCTCAACAACTTAGCAAGACCCTGTTTCAAAATAAAAAATAAAAAGGGCTGGGGATGCATCTCAGAGGTAGAATGCCCCTGGGTTCAATCCTCAGTACCCCCCCCGAAAAAACTTTTAATCATTGAAAGAAATTCCTGTCATAGTTGTAAAATAATTCTCAAGTTCTGAAATAATGTTCAAAATAAGGTTCAGTTTCCATTCTACAAAAAAAAAATAATAACTAGAATCCTGAATAAATCAATCCTGAAATGAGACAGTGTAACTTCTTTTGATACAGGAAATTTGTTTTAAAAAAAGCTATTAACTCATTATTCAGATTTCTTAAGGCTGTTCGAGTTTAGGTACAATTAAACTTCAAGGAAAAAAGACAAACCAGCTGATACAACTAACATTAACATTCTACTACCTGGATGAAAAACACTGTAAGTTGGAAGGCATCAAGGGAATGGTGTAGATAGAAGCTTAGTGGTCAGGTCAAGGTGTAAGCAAACAGAAAGAGGCATATGGCAGGAGACAGCCAACACGAGGGTTGTCTCTGTCTTAGAGCTGGGGCAAAGGAAACACACTCCTGTGGGAAAAGTGAAATCCTAATTGGTAACTAAGGAAAGAAAAAATTGTTATTGTTTATTTAGTCAAATCAGACTTCAGAGAAAGGCAAAGACACATTTAAATATTATGCTTTTATCCAAGAAGTGAATTTTAAATTTTAACCTAAAAATGAATTTAAAAATTTCAGATGTTTATCATAGAAAAAAGTAAACACTGCTTATCAATGAATGTATACAAGGAGTCTACTTTTTTTGTTGTTTTATTTTTGTGGTACTAGGGATTGAACCCAGGGGCATTCTACCTCCAAGCTACACCCCCAGCTCTTTTTATTTTATATTATTCGAAACAGGGTCTTGCTAAATTGCTGAGGTTCTCACTAAGTTGTTGAGGCTGGCCTCGAACCTGCGATCCTACTGCCTCAGTCTTGCAAGTATTGGGTTTTATAGGTGTGCACCACCACACCTGGCCAAGGAGTTCACTTTTAAAGGTCTAGCTTGTTTATGAAAATGTTATGACTTCTGTTACAATACAAATATGAAATTTCAGGCAAACATAATTAATCAATTCCTTTACAAGTAAATAAGGATGAGTGAAGTAGAGAGAGACAACTGGTAGGACTAGCTGAGTAAAACCAGAAAGGCAAGTGCTGTACCAGCATTTATACAGAACTAAGTAGCTTTTGTCTTTATATGAATAACTCTTGTGCTAAATTATTTCTAGGCCTTTTTATTCAGTCTTCCAAGTAGCAAACAATAGTGCCATCTGAAGAGGTAAATACAAAACACTAAGGGTTCATGCCCATTTTTCTAGAATTGAAGATTAATGATGGAATGTGTACAAATGCTCAGTGAGGTGAGAAACTCTAACACTCAGAATCTAGGTTATACATTGGTTTTTCTGCTGGATACCACCATCAATCTGACCCTTGACACAGTAGTACAACACACAGGAAGCAAATCAGATTCTACAGTGTTGAAGGTAGTAGTCACAATGTTAGAGACTTTTAGCATAAGTTCTTTTTTCTTTTGTGGTACTGGGAATTGAACCCAGGGGCATTCTACCTCTGAGCTACACCCCTAATCCTATTTTTTTATTCTTTATTTTGAAACAGGGTCTCACTAAGTTGCGGAGGGCCTCACTAAGTAGCTGAGGCTGGCTGTGAACCCGGATTCTCCTGTTTCAGCCTCCCAAGTACTGGGATTACAAGCGTGTGCCACCACGCCTGGCTAGCATAAGTAAAAGAATCAAGTTTTAAGTCATGTGAACAAACAAGAATGCTGTTTAGCTTTAAGAAAGAACACTGGACTGTGAGCTGGAAAATGATTCCTGACCTCACTCTCCTGCTTGTTGGCTATGTGCTCTTGGGCAAGTCACTTAAGCTAAGACTCTATAAAATCAAAACAACAACAGTTGCCTTAATTATTTCATAGGGCTATCATCAGAACAAATAAGACAACGTCTAAAGGTGTTGTCCACATTGAATCATACTGTACAAGTGAAACTCAAATGAAGGCAGTCACTTTATTTTTTTTTTTGCGGTACCGGGGATTGAACGCAGGGGCATTCTACCTCCGCGGTACGCCCCGGCCCTATTTTTTATACTTTATTTTGAGACCGGGTCTCACGAAGTTGTGGAGGGCCTCACTAAGTAGGTAGAGAGCGCGTGCGCATGCGCGCGCGTGCGCGAGCTGAGGCTGGCCGCGAACCTGGATTCTCCGGTCTCCGCCTCCCAAAGTACTGGGATTACAAGCGTGCGCCACCACGCCCGGCTTATGAAGGCAGTCACTTTACAAAGGCCACATTTACATCCAATGTCCAGCTATAGGGGGTAAAGTGCCTAAGAAAACTGTAGTTAGAAAAGGGTAAGAGCATGGTGATCAATAACTGCGCTGTTATTAAGTATTTCCAGAAACAAGCAACAGTGTTTAAACCTTATAAAAGAGTCCACTAACCAAAGGGAGACTAAATGTCAATGCCACTTCACTTGGCCTGAACTATCTTGGAAAGAAAATTCAAATACTGGCAATATGCACAGTGACTTCAGTTGATCAATACTCTGTGACAATCAAAGTTCACCTTGAAATTCACGAAAAAAGGTAAAGAACAAAGCCAAAATAAAATGAAACTATGAGAATTGTTCAAGAAAATAAACTGACAACACAGGCTTGGATCCCTTTAATAGTCCAGGGCCATACAACAACACAAACACAGCCCAAATCCTATGAAATTCCTACCAGAGTCTTATAGGTCAAGAACTCAGGGAAGACTGGTTCACAAATTTTGCCTCTTTTTTAACTAGTTCCATAAATATAAGTTCATCAAGTATTTATTAGACTCTTAATAGTATCGAGATATATTTAGCTAATATTCAACCTTGCAAAACTTTTGTTTAAAATGCCACATATATATCACATTAGTACCATTAAAAACTGATAATTACGAGCACTTCAAATTTATCAGTCTAGGTGTCCGTCAACAGAAGAATGGATAACAAAAATGTGGTATATATACACAACGGAATTTTACTCATCCATAAAGAACAAAATTATGTCATTTGCAGGAAAATGGATGGAACTAGAGAATATTATGCTAAGTGAGATCAGACAGTCTCAGAAAGACAAGGGTTGAATGTTTTCTCTCATATGTGAAAGCTGGAGAGAAAATAGGAAACAAAGGGGATTTTAGATAATTGGTGAGTAAGACCAGTAGAATAGTGGAAAGAGATAAGGAGAGAGAGGTAGGCAGGGGAAAAGGAAGAACTGATGACTATAGAACAGTTCAAATTATGCTATACCCACTAGGTATCACTACCAATCTCATTATGTATGAGGAGGGGGTAACGGGGTGGGACCTGAAGGGAAACACACCAAGACCTCTGTACATGTTTGTTTGTTTATATGACTTTAAACCTCACTATGCCAGGCGTGGTGGCGCATGCTTGTAATCCCGGTACTTGGGAGGCGGAGACCAGAGGATCCCGGTTCGCGGCCAGCCTCAGCTACTTAGTGAGGCCCTCCGCAACTTCGTGAGACCTGGTTTCAAAAGAAAGTATAAAAATTAGGGCCGGGGGTGTAGCTCGGAGGTAAAACACCCCTGGATTCAATCCCTGGTACCGCAAAAAAAATAAATAAACCTCACTATGATGTATAAGTACAATGCACCAATAAAAGTATTTAAAAACTTTATTAGTCCAATTTAGATCTAGTTAAAAGCAAAATATTAGATTCCTTCAAAATTGACTATTACCCAGATAATTCATATGCTGAAATGGATTATAGATCATATTTGAATCTAAATGATAAAAATAGTTTATATAGAGAATAATTTGTCATCAGGTGGGTATTATCTATAGTTTTATTTTGAAGGATTATAGGTTTTTTTTTTTGTGTGTGGTACCGGGGATTGAACCCAGGGGCGTTCTACCTCCGCGCTACGCCCCCGGCCCTATTTTTTTTTATACTTTAGTTTGAAACTGGGTCTCACGAAGTTGCGGAGGGCCTCGCTAAGGAGAGAGAGAGAGAGAGAGAGAGAGAGAGAGAGAGAGGGAGAGAGAGA
>PVJS01054699.1:0-12877 GCA_004027185.1 Glis glis | reverse complement strand
CTTACTCTCTCTCTCTCTCTCTCTGTCTCTCTCTACTTAGTGAGGCCCTCCGCAACTTCATGAGACCCAGTTTCAAAATAAAGTATAAAAAATAGGGCCAGGGGTGTAGCGCAATCCCCGGTACTGCAAAAAATAAAATAAAATAAAAGTCTCTGCAAGCTGGGCATGGTGGCGCATGCTTATAATCCCAGTACTTGGAAGGCTGAGATAAGAGGATCACAGTAATAAAGTAGGGCTGGGGGTGTAGCTCAAAGGTAGAACGCCCCTGGGTTCAATCCCAAGTGCCACTAAAAAAACTATCAACCCAAAATAATATATCCAGCAAAAATAGCTTTCAGGGTAAATAAATAACATCAATATAATACAATCTCTTTTATACAGTATAAGGAATGAGCACTTCCTATTTTATGAGGTCATCATTACCATGATACCAAAATCAGACAGACAGTTGAAGAAAAGAAAGCTACAGACCAATATTTCTCATGAAATTAGACTTAAATCCTCAACAAAATATTAACAAATTGAACCTAACAATGTATAAAAAGTATACCCTATGACCAAGGGGTGTTTATCCTAGGAGTGTAAGGCCGATTCAATGTCAGCCAATCAATGCAATAAACCATATTAACTGTCTAAAGAAGAAAACCCACATGCTCACATATTTATTGCTGCAGAAAAGCATTTGACAAAATTCAATATCCATTCATGACAGCTTTCAGCAAAATAGGAAAAATAAAGAGCATGTACAACCTCTCTCCTTAGTGAGGCCCTCCGCAACTTCGTGAGACCTGGTTTCAAAATAAAGTATAAAAAATAGGGCCGGGGGCGTAGCGTGGAGGTAGAATGCCCCTGCGTTCAATCCCCGGTACCGCAAAAAAAAAAAAAAAAAAAAAGAGCATGTACAAAAAAACTATAGTTAAGATCATTCTTAAGGTGGAAGACTGAATTCTTTTTCCCTAAGGTCAGGAAAAAGGCAAGAAAGTTCACTATCATCACTCATATTCAATATTGTATTGGAATTCCTAATCAGTGTAATAAGGCAGAAAAAAAGAAATAAAAGACATAAAGATATAGCAAAAATCACAATAAATTTCAATGGAATATGACCCAAACAGAACCAAAAAACAGAGGGAATAAAAAGAAAAGAAAGGAAAAGTGATTCCAAAGAACATTTGAAAATTTCTCCTATCCTCAGATGACTTAATATGCTACTTAGAAAATCCCAAAGAATCAAGCCAGGTGTGGTGGAGCACACTTGTAATCTCAGTACTTGGGAGGCTGGATCTGGGTTCGCGGCCAGCCTCAGCTACTTAGTGAGGCCCTCCATGACTTAGTGTGACCCGGTTTCAAAATAAAGAATAAAAAAATAGGGTTGGGGGTGTAGTTTGGTGGTAAAATGCCCCTGGGTTCAATCCCTGATACCACAAAAAAAAAAGAAAATCCCAAGGAATCAATAAAATCCAAGAACTATATAACCAAATTTAGCAAGGTCTCAAGATACAAAATCAGCACATGAAAATTAATTATATGTCTAGAAACAGGCAATGTGCAATTGGAGATGAAGAAATTTAAAACATATCATTCACAATATCGGATTAGGAGAGGAAATACTTAGATGTAAATGTAATAGAACATGTTCAGTATATATATGCTTAAAAGTATGAAACATTGAAGAAAGAAATCCAAGAAGATCTAAATAGAGACATACCATGTTCATAGATTGGAAGACTAAGTAAAGATGTCAATTCTCTTCAAATTGATGTGTGTATTTAATGCAATTCCAATAAAAATGCTAGCAAAATTTTTGGCAAATCTAAAATGAATGGGAAAGTCAAAGTAACTAGAATAGCCAAAACAATTTTGAAAAAGAATAAAATTGGAGGCCTCACACTACCCAATTTAAGATTCACTATAAAGATACTGAAGTAGTATATAGTAATCAAAGGAGGGTGTTATTAGTCCACATATATATATATGGATCAGAATTGAATCCAGTAATAGGTATACACACAAAATTGATTTTTGAAAAAGTGGGAAAATAATTAAATGGAAAAAGTACATTCTTGGACATCCATATGCAAAAAGAATCTACCTTGAGATAAACTTTATACTTTATGCAAAAATTAAATAGATAATAGATCTAAATTAATATGTAAAACTTTTAGAAGAAAGCAAGAGAAACACGTCCTAGCCTGGACTTGGAGTGCTTAAACATAGCTGGACGTGGTGGCGCACACCTGTGATCCCAGTACTCGGGAGGCTGAGACAGGAGGATCACAAGTTTGAGGACAGTCTCAGCAAGTAGTCAAGTAGTGAGACTCTTGTCAACCTCGTGAGACCCCATTTCCAAATAAAAATAAAATAGAGCTGGAGGTGTAGTTTGGTGGTATAATGCCCCTGGGTTCAATCCCCAGTGCCACATACACACAAAAAAGTGCTTAGACATGACATCAAAAGCACAATTCTTCTGTGAAAAAAATGATAATCAGACTGCGTAAAAATTAAGTTTTAAACTGGGCATGGTGGCACACATCTATAATCCCAGTACTTGACAGGCTGAGATGGGAGGATCTAAAGCAAAAAAAAGTTTGCATAACATATGTTTCCATTTTTATGACATTTATTTATTCAGTTATGTATTTATTTATTTATTTATTTATTTATTTATGGTGCTGAGGATTGAACCCAGGGGCATTCTACTTCTGAGCTACTCCCCAGCCCTATTTTATTTTTTATTTGGAAACAGTATTTCACTAAATTGCTGAGAGCCTTGCTAAATTGCTGAGGCTGGCCTCAACCTGTGATCCTCCTGTCTTAGCCTTCCAAGTACTGTGATTACAGGCTTGTGCCACCACACCCGGCAGATTTTTTTTTACTTAGGGATTTCTTAGGGTGGTTAGAGTATAGTTATCCTCACTATCCACAGGTTATTGGTCCCAGGAATGAAACTCTGGAGATGCTCAAGTCCCTTAAATAAAATGTGCATATGACCTATGCATATTTACCTGTATACTTTAAATCATCTCTAGGTGTGTTATGTTTTGGGTCTGAAATGTCCCTTAAAGGCCCTTGTGTTTTTGTCCCCAGCCCATGGCACTGTTGGGAAGTGGTTGAACCTTTAAGAGGTGGGGCCTAGTTAGAGGAATTTAGGACAGTGGGGGTGTGCCCTTGAAGGGGTGATTGGGACCCCTGCCCTTTCCTGTCTCACTCCCTTCCTCTTCCCAGCCACCATGAATGGAGCAGCCTCTCCACCACCCTCCATTGCCATGATGCACTATGCCACGGCAGGCCCAAAGCACCAAGGCCAAGTGACCATAGACTGAAACCTCTGAAACCGTGAGCTGACATGAACCTTTCCTTCTTGAAGTTATTTATCTCAGGGACAGAAAGCTGACTCATACAAGATGACTTGTCATACCCAATACCACATAAATGATATGGAAATAGCTTTATACTGTTTATTTACTTATTTATTTAGTGACATTGGGGCTTGAACTCACAGCTGTTCTACCTCTGAGCGACAGCCCCAGGCATTTCAATTATTTTTAATTTTGAAACAGGGTCTAAGTTAGCTCATGCTGGCCTCAAAACTTTGATCCTCCTGTCTCAGCCTACCAAGTACTGGGATTACAGGTGTGTGCCACCATGCCTGGCTATACTATATTTTTAAAGAATAATGAAAAGAAGAAAAAAAAAGACTGAGCTGGGTATGGTGGAGCATGCCTTTAATCCCAGTACTTGAGAGGCTGAGACAAGAAGATTGCAGGTTCGAGGACAGCCTCAGCAATTTAGCGAGACCCTGTTTCAAAAAAATTTAAGGGGTTGGGGATTTTGCTCAGTGGCAGAGCGCTTGCCTAGCACATGCAAAGCCCTGGGTTTGATCCTCGGCCCTGTAAAAAACAATAGAAAAAGTATAAAAAATACAAAACCCCAAAAAATTTTAAAAAAGGACTGGAGGGTTTAGTATAGATGCACCTAGGCTCAATCCCCAGTACATAATTAATAATAATAATAATAATAATAATAGGAGAAAAGTCTACATGTTTAGGACAGATGCAACAATCATAGACCTAGCTACATAGTACCTTTCAGCAACAATGTAACTATTTATTCATTCATTCATTCTTTCATTTTTGAATATTTTCCATCCACTGTTGCTTGAATCCTTGCAAGCAGAACCCACACATACGGAGGGCTGACTGTGTAATCTAGCCTATCCTGTCCAATACATTTGTGATTCTCCCTTCTCTATCTCTCTAGATTCATCTATAGCTGCTGCCCCTCCTCTCTCACTCTTCCCCAAGTACATCAAGATATATGACACCTTTGGGCAACAGCATATGCTCCTCTTTTCACCTTAGCAATCATTCTGACCTGACACCTGCTGCTAGTTGTTCCACGCCAAGTGCAGATGTTACTTACTCCAGGAAGCCTCCTGAATTCAGGTTGAGATAGTTCGTGTAGTTTCCCCTACCAGCTCCTGTTTACTTCTAATATGACACTTCCCATGTTGTAGCATATTATCTGATTACTTGTTAATATTCCCACTTCACATTAAGATCTTTCAAAGCAGGGATTAATTTTTTTCTGTTGTATTTTGTTTGTTTGTTTGTTTGTTGCGGTACTGGGGACGGAACCCAGGGGCAATCTACCTCTGAACTACACACCTAGCCCCTTTTATTTTTTATTTTCATTTTTTGGTTGTACTGGAGATTTAACCCAGGGGCATTCTACCTCTGAGCTACACCCTCAGTCCCATTTTATTTTTTATTTTGAAACAGAATTTCACTGAGTTGCTGAGAGTCTCACTAAATTGCTAAGGCTGGCCTCAAACCTGCAATCCTCCTGTCTCAGCCTCCCAGCTATAGGGATTACAGATGTACACCACTGCACTGGGCTGTTTTCTTTATTTATTTAGCTCAGCACAGTGACAGCTACATATTGGGTATTCAAGAGATATTTGTTGAAAATATATAAAGCAGATGATATGTTTTTAGAATATTTACCAATGTACATATAATGCAATTTCATTGGGAGTCATTTTGGACATTCTATATTTTTTTTCAAGCTACCTCATGTGGATTTCGGGATTTCTTTTATGGTACTTGGAATTGAACCTAGGGGTGCTCTACCACTGACCTACATCTCCAGTCCCTTTTTATTTTGAAATAGGGTCTCCCTAAATTGCCCAGGCTGATCTCCAACTTTCGATCCTCCTGCCTCAGCCTCTGAGTCTCTGGGATTACAGACATGCACCACTGAGCCTGACTTTCATGTGAATTCTCGATCATCTACTTTATTTACAATTCATATCATCTTAGTTATCATTTGCTGTTGTCTAATGTATTTTCTGGCCCTTCTTACATTTGTTGCTCTGTTTCCATGGCATATCAGCTGGTGATATTAACTTTGTTGATCTGTGTTGGTAAATATGTATGGTTAAAATTCCGTTCAGTCCTGGGAAATTTGAAGATTTAAAATATATTTTATATATTTAATGCTATAATACCCCTGTAACAGGTTCTGGATTAAATGAAAACTACTTTTTTGTGTTACTGGGAATTGAACCCAGGGTTGTTCTACATCTGAGCTATATTCCCAGCGCTGTTTTATGTTTCTATGTTTTGAAAATGGGACTCACTAAGTTGTCAAGGCTGGCCTTGAACCTGTGATCCTTGTCTTAGCCTCCCAAGTACTGGAATTACAGACATGCACCACTGCAACTAGTTACAACATTTATTTATTTATTTATTTATTTATTTATTTATTTATTTATTTATGTTTGGTACTGGGGATTGAACCCAGGGGCATTCTACCTCTGAGCTAAATCCCCCAACACTTTTTTATTTTTTTATTTTGAAACAGGGTCTCACTAGGTTGTTGAAAGTCTTGCTAAATTGCTGAGGCTATCCTCAAACCTGCAATTTTCCTGTCCTAGCCTCCCAAGTACTGGGATTACAGGAGTGCACCACCACGCCCAGCCAAAACTACTTTTACATATAAAGAAAAGTTTTGGGTATTTTTTAACTGCTTATCATAAAAAATCAGAGCTGTTCATTTTTTATTCTTATTTCCAAAGACCAAAATTTCTTCCTCACTAAACTGCAAAACATAGATAGACTCAATTCTGATTCTCTGGAACACAAGCAAAATCATTTCTAGGCATTTGTAGTTTTGTTTCATGTTTCTGTTATACACATTGAGATTCCTCTACATGGAAGTCATTTAAGCAAAGCCTTGGGAGACCTCCACATCCATTTTATTTTATTTTATTTTATTTATTTTGGTACTGGGGATGGAACCCAGAGGCATTCTACCTCCAAGCTATACCCTCAGCCCTTTTATTTTTACTTTTGTTTGTTTCTTTGTTTGTTTTGAAACAGGATCTCGAGAGGTTGCTGAGAATCTTGCTGTTTTGCTGAGGCTGGCCTCGAACCTGTGATCCACCCGTCTCAGCCTCCCAAGTACTAGCATTACAGGCGTGCACCACCACACCTAGCTTCTAGATCCTTTTAAATTTTTATTAGTCATTGGAAAATATTTAAACAAGTGTTTGAGAGAATGCACTTATTGCAAGATGTTTTACAATCAAGAAGAGCCTGTTAGGAGTTCATGATCCTTCTTAAAGATTTTGCAAAGCCAGGCGTGGTGGCACACAGCTGTAATCCCAGTACTTAGGAGGCTGAGACAGGAGGATCACAGGTTCAAGAGCAGCCTCAGCAACTTAGTGATACACTCCTCAACCTATAGAGACCCTGTTTCAAAATAAAATATTAAAAATAGAGCTGGGGTGTGGCTCAGAAGCAGAATGTCCCTGGGTTCAATTCCTAGTACAAAAAAAAATTTGCAAACAGTTCAAGTTCACCCCTTCATCTGCCTGCTCCTGTCTCGCTACATTAAGCAAAATGTAGGTATTGCATTTTTCAGCTCCTTTTAGCATCCTCCAGATTTGGGCTTCCATCCAGAGCTCCCGCTGCAGTGCACCACTCTGTGTGTCGATGACAGGCAAGGTCGAACAGCCCCTGGGGAACCTTCTTGGATGTGTTGACTACCACAGGTATAAATAGATGATATTCTCTCTCTCTCTCTCTTTCTCTCTCTCTCTCTCTCTCTCTCTCACTGGGGATTGAACCCAGGAGCATTCTACCTCAAAGCTACACCCCCAGCCCTATTTTTTATTTTGAAATGGTCTCACTAAGTTGCTGAGGATTTCGCTAAATTGCTGAGGCTGGCCTCGGACCTGTGATCCTCCTGTCTCAGCCTCCCAAGTACTAGGCTTACAGGTGTGTGCCACCACACCCGGTTGATGATCCTCTCAAAGCAAGATGGGCAGAAAGACACGGGGAAGACCCAAGCACCATCACTTTCATGCCTGTACAAACGCATGCAGACTATGTTTATGATCCAGGAGCCATGTTAGAAAAGTGCTACCTCAGGCCGGGCGTGGTGGCGCACTCTTGTAATCCCAGTACGTGGGAGGCAGAGACTGGAGGATCCTGGTTCGCGGCCAGCCTCAGCTACTTAGTGAGGCCCTCCGCAACTTCATGAGACCCGGTTTCAAAATAAAGTATAAAAAAAATAGGGCCAGGGGTGTAGCTCGGAGGTAAAACACCCCTGGGTTCAATCCCCGGTACCGCAAAAAAAAAAAAAGAAAGAAAAGTGCTACCTCAGACCCTATTCAGGGCTAAGCTGCATAGACCTTCGGAGTCCCTTCTACAGATGTTGTCCTTCTTCCCATGGTGGCTATAAAATCTGACTCTGACCTGTATGGGGAAACTATTACTTCAAGGGAACTCGGCAGGCTTATTAGAAGTACTTTTGCTGGCCAGGTGCAGTGGTGCATGCCTGTAATCCTAGTACTTGGGAGGCTGAGCTAGGAGGATCGCAAGTTTGAGGCCAGACTCAGCAACTTAGTGAAACCCTGTTTCAAAATAAAAATATAAAAGGGGCTGGGGGTGTATCTCAGTGTTAGAATGCCTCTGGGTTCAATCACCAGTACCAAAAAACCAAAAAAGTAATTTTTCTGTAAGTAGCAGAAACCTGCTCCCCATGGCTGAAGCAAATAGGAGTTTATCTTGCTCAGTAACAAGTATTCTCTGTGTAAGAAGCTGCTAGAGGCTCGGCAACTGAAGGGTGTAAGAACTACATTTCTCCATAGCCTTACTGTTACGACTGAGAAACAAGTACTGCAGCTCCAACCATCACATCTAGTTTCAGAGCAGGAAGAGCCCCTGCAGGCTCTTTCCTTTTATCAAGAAGGCAAAAGCAGCCAGGCGTGGTGGCGCACGTCTGTAATCCCAGTACTTGGGAGGTTGAGACAGGAGGAGGACAGGTTCAAAGCCAGCCTCAGCAACTTAGTGAGACTCTCAGCAACCTAGTGAGACCCTGTTTCAAAATAAAAAGGGCTGAGGGTGTAGCTCAGAAGTAGAACACTGCTGGGTTCAATCCCCAGTGCCACAAAAAGGGGGGCAAAAGCTTTTTCTGGGGCCTGAGTAACTTCTGCTTGGATCTCATCACCCAGAGGAATTTAGTGGCCACCTCCTCTGGCTGCAAGGGATGCCGGGAAAACAAGAAACAGGTTTGTTACAATTGGCTTGGTACAATTGGGAGCCATTGCCTAGACATAACACATTGCTGCATCAAAGACAATCAAGGTTCCTTTAGCTGTGAAGAAGGGAAGTGACCAGCAAGACTGTTCAGGAGTATTACACTCAATTGTAAAGCAAACAATTAGTGCCAGAGCCTTTGTTGAGAATGTGGCATGGTGGGATGGACTGCACCTCCTAAGAGGACTCTCCTCCCATATTAAGCCATAGAAAGGAATGCTATGCCAGGCACAGTGGCACACACCTGTAATCCCAGTACTTGGGAGGCTGAGACAGAAGAATCACAGGCTCGAAGCCAATGTGCTACCAGTAACCTAGCAAGACCCTGTTTCAAAATAAAAAATAAAATAGGGGTGCGGGTGTAGCTCAGAGGTAGAACACCCCCAGGTTCAGTCCCCAGTAACACACACACACACACACACAAATATGGATGAACCTTAAAAACATTGTACTAAGCTAAAGAAAGCAGACACAAAGCCCATATATATTGTATAACTCCATTTTCATGAAACATCCAGAATAGGTGGTTACCAGGGGCAAGAAGGAAGGGGGAGCAAATGTTTAATGGGTTGGAGGTTTCCTTTTGTGATCATGAAAATCTTTGGGATCTAGATAGAGGTCATTGTTGTGCATTATAAATGTCCCAAATGCCACTAAATTATACACTTTAAAGTGGTTAGCCAGGCGTGGTGACACACGCTTGTAATCCTAGTACTTGGGAGGCTGAAACAAGAGGATTTCAGGTCTGAGGCCAGCCTCAGCAAGTAGTGAGACTCTCATCAACCTAGTGAGACCGTGTTTCAAAATAAAAATAAAATAGGACTGGGGGTGTAGCTCAGAGGTAGAATGCCCCTGGGTTCAATCCCCAGTACTGCAAAAAATTAAATAAATAAAAATAAAAAAGCCAGGCATGGTGGTGCATGCCTGTAATCCCAGTACTTGGGAGGCTAAGATAGGAGGATTGCAGGTTTGAGGCCAGCCTCAACAACTTAGCAAAGCTCTCAGCAACTTAGTGAGACCCTGTTTCCACATAAGAAATAAAATAGAGCTGGGGGTGTAGCTCAGAGGTATAATGCCCCTGGGTTAAATCTCAAGAACCACAAAAAATAAAAATAAAAATAAATAAATAAAAAGGGGTGTGGTGTAGCTTGGAGTTACAATGCCCCCTGGGTTCAATCTCGAGTACTCCTGCCTCCAACAAAAGAGGTAGTAGCATCATGTAGAAGAGGAGTGTGAGAAGCAGTGCCAGTGATCAATCTGAAAAGGTCATATCATTGTGTTCAGATGAACTTATTACTGTTCTAAGCTCTTGCTCTCGCATGTGAAGCCTTTACAGTTTTCTATAATTATGAAACATTGGTATCTTCTCATGAATGAAATAAAACAACAGAAGTGGAAGGATTATTTTTGGGTAGCAGTTTTCTGTTTCTTTAGTGATAAAAAATTACCATGTTTTTCAGTAGTAGAGAAATAAAGCAGAGGCAATGTTTTTCCTGTTTTGTAGCTTGCATCTGTGACTTTTTTTTTTTTTTGGTAGTGGGGATTGGGCCCAGGGTCATTCTACTTCCAAGCCACACCACCAGCCTTATTTATTTATTTATTTATTTATTTATTCATTCACTTATTATTTATTTATGGTATTGAGCCCAGATTTATTTGTTTATTTGTTTATTTATTTATTTATGGTATTGAGCCCAGAGGCATTCTACCTCTAACTTACACCCTCAGCCCAATTTTATTTCTTATTTGGAAACAGATTCTCCCTAGGTTGTTGAGGGCCTCACTAAATTGCTGAGGCTGGCTCCAAACTTGTGATCCTCCTGTCTCAGCCTCCCAAGTACTGAGATTACAGGCATGCACCACCACGCCCAGCTCTATTTTATTTTTATATTGAAACAGGGTCTCACTAGGTTGCTGAGAGCCTCACTAAGTTGCTGAAGCTGGCCGCAAACCTATGATCCTCCTGTCTCAGCCTCCCAAGTAGTGGGATTACAAGCATGCACCACTACACTGGGCTTCTATTTTTTATTTTGAAACAGGGTCTCACGAAGTTGCTGAGGCTGGCTGTGAACCTCCAGTCCTCTGTCTCAGCCTCCCAAGTACTGGGATTACAGGTGTGTCCTCCTGCACCCAGCTGCATCTGGGACTTTGAATGCTGTTGCCTTTCCTTGAACTGCCTTACCACTCCATCTCTTTGCCTGCTTATCTGGCTCCTTCTTATCCCCCACATTTCAGTTTACATATCGTCCTCACAAAGAAAACTTCCCTGATGACCTGATCTAAATGTACCCTGCCAGTTAATTAACTCTGTTTAATTCTCTCTCAGCAATTTTCACATGCTTTTGCTATCTTGGTTTGGCTTGTGTTTTTGTGTTCCTCCAATTACATTGAAACCAAGCTTTGAGATCAGAAATATTATCTCTTTTGTTCACTCCATACAGAGCCTGGCAGGTTCTAGTTGCTGAATACATACTTGAATGGAAACAGACTATTGTATGCCGGGAGATAAAATACAAATGATGCTCTTCCTTGAATTCTCTTCCAATCTGCTTTATGTGAGTTTAGAAACAGATATTAAAAAGAATAAGGAAGATTTTGATCTTGAAGATGTGATTAAATGCTGGAATGATTTATTAATATAGTAAATATGTACTGTGTGCTTACTCTGTACTTTGTATGTATTAACTTTTTAATATTCATTACAGGATTATGAGGTAGTGATATAGATGCAATTATTCTGCCCATTTTACAGATGAGGATAGTGAGCCACAAATAAATAATTGGTCTAGGGTCATACAGATAGTTCATGGTAGAGCCCAGATATAAACCTGAACAGTTTAGATTTAAAGTCTATGGTTTTGCCAGGCGTGGTGGCGCACACTTGTAATCCCAGTACTTGGGAGGCTGAGACAGGAGGATCCGGGTTCGCAACCGGCTTCAGCTACTTAGTGAGGCCCTCTGCAACTTAGTGAGACCCTGTTTCAAAATAAAGAGAATAAAAAATAGGGCTGGGAGGCCGGGTGTGGTGGCGCACGCTTGTAATCCCAGTACTTTGGGAGGTGGAGACCGGAGGATCCGGGTTCGCGGCTAGCCTCAGCTCGCTTGCGCTCTCTCTCTCTCTCTCTCTCTCTCTCTCTCTCTCTCTCCCTGTCTCTCTGTTTCTACTTAGTGAGGCCCTCGACAACTTCGTGAGACCCGGTTTCAAAATAAAGTATAAAAAATAGGGCCGGGGTGTAGCGCTGAGGTAGAACGCCCCTACGTTCAATCCCCGATACCGCAAAAAAAAAAAAAATAGGGCTTGGGATGTAGCTCGGAGGTAGGATGCCCCTGAGTTCAATCCCCAGTTCCGCAAAAAAATAGATAAATAAAAATAAAGTCTATGCTCTTAACCATTGTGCCAAATCTTCTTTAAAATAATTTTACTAAGCCGGGTATGGTGGCACACACCTGAATCCCAGTACTTGGGAGGCTGAGATAGAAAGATGGCAGGTTTGAAGCCAGCCTCAGTAATTTAGTGAGACCCTGTTTCAAAATTTAAAAAAAAAAAATAGAGCCGGGCGTGGTGGCGCACGCTTATAATCCCAGTACTTTGGAGACGGAGACCGGAGGATCCAGGTTTGCGGCCAGCCTCAGCTACTTAGTGAGGCCCTCCGCAACTTCGTGAGACCCTGGGTTCAAGCCCCAGTACCACAAAAAAAAATTTTTTTTAAATAGGCTGGGCATGGTGGCTCACACTTGTAATCCCAGTACTTGGGATGCTGAGACAGGAGGATCACAGGTTCGAGGACAGCCTTAGCAAGTTATGAGACTCTCATCAACCTAGCGAGACCCTGTTTCAAAATAAAAATAAACAAGTAGGGCTGGGGGTGTAGCTTGGAGGTACAATGCCCCTGGGTTCAATCCCCAGTACCACAAAAGAATAATAGTAATAATAATAATTTTACTAAGCTGGTCATGGTGGTGCACACCTGTAATCCCAGTACGTAGGAGGCTGAGACAGGAGGATCACAGGTTTGCAGCCAGTCTCAGCAACTTGTGAGGCCCTCTGCAACTTAGTGAGACCCCATTTCAAAATAAAGAATAGAAGCCGGGCGTGGTGGCGCACGCTTGTAATCCCAGTACTTTGGGAGACAGAGACCGGAGGATCCGGGTTCGCGGCCAACCTCAGCGCGCATGCGCGTGCGTGATCTCTCTCTCTCTCTCTCTCTCTCTCCTCTCTCTCTCTCTCCTCTCTCCTCTCTCCTCTCTCCTCTCTCTCTCTCTCTCTCTCT
>PVJS01054698.1:0-12878 GCA_004027185.1 Glis glis | reverse complement strand
AGGGATTGAACCCAGGGGCATTCTACCTCCGAGCTACACCCCCAGCCCTATTTTTTATCCTTTATTTTGAAACCGGGTCTCACGAAGTTGTGGAGGGCCTCACTAAGTAGCTGAGGCTGGCCACAAACCCGGATCCTCCGGTCTCCGCCTCCCGAGTACTGGGATTACAACCGTGCGCCACCACGCCCGGCTTTCCTCTGCATCTTGGCTGCCACCCAGAGGGATCATCCAGTCCAGTTGAGGTCACCTGGGGACCCACCTCACAGAGCCTCAGGAAGGTGTGCACACCTCTGGCTGAGGTCTGGCTGCCCCCCTTACCAATCTATCGCTTTGTCAGTCCACTACAGTCGCCCACCTGTGTCCCTTTGGATTTCACCCCTTCAGCTAAGTCTTGGGGTAAAGTGTGGTCTGTGTTAGCTAGAGGGTTATAGTTGTACTTTCCCAGGCATAGAACTGAGCTCCTTCCTCTTGACTATCAGAGTCCAGGCCCACTCATGCCATGTTGCAGCCCCCTTCACTCTCCCTTTCATAGACTGTGTACTGCCATTTAACATGGTAAACTGCAAGATCCTGAAACTGATCGGGGAGATTGTGGAAGGAGGGCACCCAGCTCCACGGTCAGGTCTGCCACCCACTCTCACACGTGTGTGCATGTGGACGTGTGAGCCGTGACGAGTGCTGGCCTCCAGGCATCCCCCAGGGCAGCAGATGGTGCGCCCAGCCATGCCCAGCTCGGCTCAGCCAGAGCGGCAGCTGATGCTCGCAGAGGCAACTCGCATGATGCAGCGCCCGGGACGTCCGCCAGCCCGCTGTCAAGGTGAAAAGACACCTGACATTTCAAGACCCGGCTCTCTCAGAGCAGACTGGAGGGAGGGAGGGAGGGAGGGACACACACGCGCACACACACACACACGCACGCATGCACACATACACACACCCCATTCCCTTGTATATTGAAACCAAAATATTATAACCTGCCAGACCATTGCAGAAATGGCCTGAATCGGCCCTGAGAGTCCCATGACAGTCCCAAGACAGTCCCAAGCACTGGATCCAGTGGGAGCGCCCCTTTTCTTCTTGGCTGGGAGGGAGCTGGTGATGCAACTGTTTGGAGCTCTGTAATAATCAAACTTAGCAGTCAAGGGAGATCTAGGGCCAGGGATACCTTCAAAAGCTGTGTAGCCACTGCCTGCTCTGGAGGGGTGGGGCAGGGGGCTTGAGGCTTTCTGGAGTTGGTTGACCATGAACCTCTCAGTGCTACAACTTTGAGGCCTGTCAAACAACCACTCTGTGGCTGCGTGACCGTCCGTGAGTATGAAGGGAACCTTCCCAGGCAGGCAGTCTTGACTGCTACTTCCGGCTTTCATGGGAGCCGCCCTCTGCATTGTTAGTTGGCCTCCCATGTACTGATTTGCCAGCTGCTGAGAGAGGGGTGATATTAGATGTGGGAGGAGAAGGTGATTATACGGAGGCTGGTACACCCTAATGGACGCATGCTGCAGCCTGGCCCGAGCTAATTGCCCTGACCTCCGCCTTCCTGGACGTGGCTGATTATTGCTACATTAGAGGTCTGCTTAATTTGCCCTCTGATAGAGCCAGTGCTCCTTATTTTCTCTGTAAAATATTCTGCCCCCTACCTTCTGTAGCTCATGGTGGTGGGCTTCTCTAGTCTGTCCACACACTTCTCCCACCCAAATCCTAGGTTTCACCAGGAGTCAGTCCACATGTGTTCCCAAACCTGTATATGCCAGTTATACAACTGCCTTTAAGGTATTTAATTATAAGGCACATAAGTTTTTGAGATATGGGTGTGAAAATCAAGATTTCTTGTTTCTATAAAGTGGAATGTTTAGAAAGATAGCATAAAAGCCACCTTAAAAAATTGCCATCAAATTAAGCATGAATGAAACAATGGTAAAAAATTGGGGACAGTGAGGCTGGGGATGTAGCTCAGGGTTAGAGCCCTTGCCTAGCATGCATGAGGTCCTGGATCTAATTCCCAACACCCCCCCCCACACACACATGAAAAGAACAGATAGTGGACAAAAAAAATGTAAAAAATCTAGGACACTCATCACTTCACAAGAAGCCCAAACTAGAAATCATAGATGGTACATTTTGGGTGTGATTTATGGAACAAAGATGACATGAAACTGCGGTCAGCACACCCATATTTTTTAGAGCACAACCATCAATCAACATTTGAGTGTAAGCAAATCATACCCTTGCCATGGCCCCGTGACCAGCGAATGTGGGAGCTGGGCTTTGACGCCACGTTGTTGACTAATGTCAGAGCTGAGCTCTTAATCCTTTGGTTTGACTGCTTATCCTCCTACCACTTCAGGAGATGGCAAAGAGTTTGTGCCAAGACTCAGGATTGGCCATAGTAAGAATCCTGCTACTACCCAAACTGTGAGTTTGCATGTTACCCAAGAGTGTGGCAAGATGGGGACACAGCTGCTCAGGGCCTCAGACTCTTTTGAAGGTCAGTGGGAGAGAGGAGAATACTTACCTCAACAGGTAAGTGTTTGGTGTGGATGAAACAGGTTTTGGAAAATATTCCTGGTAAACTATGTCACAGGGGGACCTATAGCCATATTTGGTATATCTGGAGCATATGGTAGTTACATGTCCAGGAACCATGTATTTATACTCTTCGATCTTTTCAGCTTGTAGCCGGTATGTGGTTTCCCCTGCTTCGCAAAGTGCGCTACATTGAATGCACGTCTCTACTTGCCTCTGCCCGCAGTGAGGGGAGAGGAGGTGCTGGGGTCAGGTCTGCGTGGCTTCCATTTTGTGTCTGGGGTCACAGATCTTCAGAAAGACCTTGGGGGCTGGCTGTTCACTCCAGGCTTGTGTCCAGGTAGGAGTCCCGAGCCACTGAAAGGTTGGTGGTTGCCTTCCTGCTCTTCCGCCCCTTTCCCTTTAGGTCCTCGGCAGAGCTCTCCCAAGCCCCACAGAGGGGACCCTGCTCCTCAGATCCCGCCTGGTGTGGGCCCCCCTCCATAGTCATTTGGATATTTCCAATATTTTGGACTTGAACATAGGCTGCCTCCTGTTGAATGAATGTGTCCCTAAGGCTGCGGGGAGGGAGTTGGTGCCTGTTGACTTTGTGTGGAATGTTGGTTGTGTCTTTTTAAATTAATGTGTCTTTAATGGCAAGTGGGATGTTTTCTTCATTACAGCAACGTGAGATGCCTATTGCTTCTGTGCTTGTGAGCCCGGGGGAGGCTGCAGACTTAATTGCTCTAGTGGCTTCCATGATGAGCGTTCCTGGGGAGGCTGCTACACAGCTGGGCACAGCACTTGTGGCCTCCCCAGGCCAGGCCAGCACCAGTGACCCCTGCTTATGGGAAGAGGACAGGTTCCCCAGGCCAGTACCTCAAAACAGTTCACACTCAGGGACATTTGGCGATGTCTGGGGCATTTCTGGTTGTTGTGGGGTGGGGTTGTTACCAGCATCTAGTCTGTAGGGCCAAGGATGCTGTAAAGTATCCTACTATGCCTGAGACGTAAAATGATCATTCTCAACAACAAAGAATGATTGGTCCAAAATGTCAGCAGAACTGAGGTCAAGAGACCCTGCCTGGGATGGCCGGCCCTGCCCTGGACCGTCCCCCTGCCCCAGAGTTCCCGAGAGCATTCTCCTGTCCAGTGCTGTCTGACTTCTAGTTAGCCGTCCAGCTGTATTACCCCTCGGTGGGACAACTGAGCCACACAGGGACTTATCCTATCTGTGTCTCCGCACAAGGAGTTCTAGTCTTGCTTCCTCCAGCCCTTCCCCTTCGGGCAGCAGAAGCCGGGTCCCCAGAATGGCTCATCAGGCCTCGCCTGCCACCTTCCCATGCTGTAGGCCCAAGATTGCCTGCCCATTAGTCCCCTGCTTTGTGGGGAGGTCATAGCCGTCTGCAAAGGAAGCACGTTGGAAGGCAGTGCCACTTGATAGACACCATTGTCCTCCCCTTCTCTGCCAGCCAGGACACCCTGAAGGGTTTAGCCTCATGGACTTCTGGGAGGAGCATGGCTTGGTGGTCCTGGCTCTCCTTATTTCCTCCCCACCCTCCAAAAAAATCAATTTGTATTCTGTTGGTGACGTTAGTGCGCCTCTTTGTTCTCAGTTTGTTATAGCAGGAAGGATGTCTCCAGCTTGTTATAGCGGGAAGGAGTCCTTTGGTGTCAATCAAAGTGGAGCTTGGATCTTGGGTCCACTGCTAGCAGTGTAGTAGCGTTAAGTTGGGGTCGCTGCTGAGCATGGGTGTCGGAATGGTAACACCTGCCTTCTGGGGTTGCAGGAAGGATTGTGTTCCCCGTATTGTGTTGCACGTCTCCCCAGACAGTCCGTGAGCCCCTCCAGGGCTAAGCACTCATTCCTGTTGCCTTCGGAATCACTTTAGTCCCTGCTGCATGGTAGATACTCATTATGGGCTGCATTGTGTCCCCCCAAAAGATAGGCTGAACTCCTGATTCCAAGTACCTGTGAATGCGACTGTTGGGACCTAAGGTCTTTGCAGAGGTCCTGAGTGACCGGAGGTGGCTCAGGTCGCCCTAAGGCAGGAATGCTGGTATCTTTATAACAGGAGGGAAATTTGGACACAGACACACATAGGAGAATGCTTTCACATGGAAGACATAGACATGAGGAGGTGGCCATGTGACCACAGAGGCAGAGAGTGGAGTGGACCTGCAAGCCAGAGGTTGCCAGAGCCCCCCTTGCAAGGCAGAGGCAAGGAAGGGCTCTCCCTGACAGGTTTCAGGAGGAGCTCGGCCCCGCCCACACCTCAGTTCAGACTTTGCGCTTCCAGAACTGGGAGGAATACATCATGGTTGTTTTGAATAGCTTTTTGGTGTGTTTTGATACGCAGCCCCAGGAAGCTAATCTAATGCTCAGTAAGCACTCGTGGCATTTGTCAGCATCGTCTTCATGCACAGAGCGCTGCCCCAGCATTCAGACTTCAATAGTTCAACAACTGGGATTTTTTTTCTCTTACTTCTTGATTTCTGCCCAATATCTCCTTTGCAGATCATCCCATTTAGATCTTGACTGGTTTTGTGCTACTTTATTATAAAAAAAAGCCTTTACTTGTTACAGAAGAAAGTTCTGACATGTACCATATTAAAAACAATTAGGATATTGGCCACACAGTTTTTGTGCTTCCCTCAGCAGCAGCACGAAGTGCCCGACTTGCAGTTCTTTTAGCAACGGGTTGATTTCTGTCTCTGGGAGGAAGCACAAGAGGACGTTGCTTCCTTCCCTCTTCTCCTTTCTACCAGCAAGAACCAGAACCAAATCAAGATGACTTGAGAAAGAAGGAAATATATGCTCTTGTAAAACAGGCTCCTGAGGCTCAAAGGGAAGGCGGCTAAGAGCTTGCCCAGGCTCAGGTTCTCTTGTGGTTGGGAGGCAGGTGTCCCCACAGCCTTGAAGCTCGTGCGCTGCAGTGGCTGGGAAGCCCACTTGCTTGCTTGCATCCTGTGGGGCTCTCTTTGATGTGTTTCTCCTAAGATCCAGAGAACTTTCCCCAGCAGCCGCCTCTCCCTCTGCTGTCTCCATTTCTTCTTCCCCTGAACCAGCCACTGCCAACAGGGATGGAGTTAGCATCATCTGAGCACAATAATCAAACACGGGGCTCCTTCATATGCTCCAAATTCACAACTCTTACTCCACTTTAGTAGGCTGAATAATGCTCCCAAGCCCTGTCCTAGTCTGTGAATATGTTGCCTTATGAATCACATCGGTGAAAGGTTCTCTGCAGATCAGATGTGATTTGGTTAAGGATCTTGAGACAGCAAGATTATCCTGGATGATCCAGGTGGGTGCAGTATAATAACAAGGCTTCTTATAAGAAGGAGGCAGGGAGCCAGGCATGGTGGCACACACCTGTAACTTAGCGAGCTGGGCACGGTGGCCAGCACACAGTAACTTAGCGAGACCCTGTTTCAAAATAAAAAATAAAGAAGGGCTGAGAGTGTAGCTCAGTGATAGAGTGCCCTTGGGTTTAATCCCCAGTACCATACCCCCCAAAAAAGAGAGGAGGCGGGAATCAGAGTCAAAGAGAGAAGATCTAAGATCTAAGGACAGAAGCAGGGTCAGAGAAGAGAAGATATGATACACCTCTGGCTCTGAAGATGGAGGAAGGGGCCACGAGCCAAGCAATGCAGGAAGCCTGTAAAGGCTAGACAGGGCAAGGAACAGTCTCTCCCTAGAGCTCCCAGAAGAAACACATCTCTGCTGACACCTCGATTTTAGCCCAGTTAAGACCTATTTTGGACGTCTGACTTCTAGAACTATAGGATAATAAATCAGTATTGCTTTAAGTTACTAAGATTGGGATAATTTGTTATAGCAGCACAGGAAACTAATAGACCACCATTCCTCTAGGTTGACCTTGAATCCATATAGAGACCTTTTCTAGGATTAAGTATCTCATATTTATTTTGAACTTTTTAGAGTGTGTCCATAGAAGATACACAAATACTCACGGCATAAGCAAAAGACAGATTGATCCCTGGTCCAGCCTCTAGGTTGGACGAGCCTGGTGGTTTACTCTCACAATGGTGAATGTTGGTTCCTTCATTCACCACCAGGGCTGGGTTCCCAGAATTCAGAAATTAGTAAGATCTCGTCCTCACTCACAAGTGGCCACGGGCCACAACCAGCCTTTTGTCTGCATAAATCTCCTCACTGTCCAGCCGGGCCCCTTCCAGATGTCTTCTCTGTCTTTGTAGCTCTAGTCAGTTTCCTCTGATTCAAATCTGCTGATTTTTTTTAAGTTCTAGCAAGGGTCAGGGAGAGCATAGGATGTCATTAAACATTTCCACAGAGACCTATTTTTAGGGTACCCGCTGCTGCCTAGATCAGCAGAGATACCATCACTGGGGCCTGGGGTCCTCAGAAGATATCATCTGCCTCCTGCCTCGTGCCAGTTGGACAGAAACCCTGCTGTTTGGACGCTTTCTCTGCTGTTCTTTATTTCCTCCTTCTATGGGGCTTCCTGTTCCGCAGAGGCACGGTGGCAGGACATTCATTAATGCTCAGCAGCCGCTTGCTATTGTCCCAGAGTTCAGCTATTTCTGGGAAGCCTTGCACTTTCCCGAGGATGAGGTAAATCTGTGGAACATATCTGGGAAGGTAATTGAAATAAAGGGGCCGAGAAATGGAATAGGGGATCTGGCCTTGAAGGTGGTCTTTTCCAGCCTCCTGATTCTATCCCCGAGGAAATGCGGGCATGGATTATTAGCTCCCACCACGCAGCTCTCCGAAGTAGCTTAGCCAGGATGGAGCCCAGTCCTTGTGGCACCAGTTAGCCAGTTTTAGGCTCAAGAACCAAAATTTGAGAGCTGGTCATAAGAATCCCTAAAACCCAGAATAGCGTGTTGATGAGCAGGTGTGGTATAGTGTTTAGTTTCGGCTCGTGTCCCTGCCCCTTCCCATCTCCTTTGTCCATATTAAGTGTCGCATGGCTGAGTAGATAAAAGTACCAAATCCGGAGATTCAGTCTGGTCGAGTCTCCCTTACTAACCATATAACCTTGAACAAATTGCTTGAAGCACTTTTCCTGTCTATAAAATGGGCATGGTAGTAGTTCTAACACAACTGGGAGGATTGTGAGGCTCAAATGAGCTACTGTGTACAGGGTACTTAGGACTTAGGCCAGTACCCAGACGACTAAAGCACCACACAGGTGGCAATCTTTCCGTGACTGTGAACATTGTTCCCCAGCATTTTAAATGACTGCGTGCTATTCCATTGTGTGGCTGTGTCCCATGGGTTATTCAACCACATCCCTGTAATGGGATTTGGTTTCCAGTTCTTTGATGTTGTAAGCAACATTTTGACAAGTATCCTCATAGGTAAGGATTTGCTCTCATCCCCAATTATTTCCTCAGGTTAAATTTCTAGGATTAGAGTCGGTGGGTCAGAGGGTGCATATTTTTAAGGCGTTTCATGATGGATGCTACCAAATTTTCCTCCAGGACAGTATTAGTCTACACTCCGACCAGCGGTGAATGAGTGTGCCAATTTCCTTGTGTGGCCAGGTTATTAACTTTTAATCAAATGAAGGCCCAGGAAAAATAGGAGATATTTCCCTGGGGGATAAAGCAATCCTCATCCTTGCTTATAAGCAATAAAAACTCTGAGAAGCTAGAGATTGCCCAGCAGGCAGGTAGAGCGTGTGAGGATAGCGCCCTCTACTGGCTCTCCCTGGTGGAGAGGTGTGACCGGGTAGATGGGACGCTGAGATAGATGGTGGTAGGATCCTAAGCCCCTTGTCCAGGTTCTTTTACAGCAGTTTTTAAAAACAACATCAGGAGTGACTTTGCCCCCCCCCCCCAGGGAACACTTGGTATTATCTGAAGGCATTTTTAGGTGTCACAAATCTGAGAGAGTACAGTGCAGGCAGCCTCCTACTGACTTGTAGTAGGTCAGCTAGACACACCTAACAGTGCCCAGAACGGCCCCACAGCACATGCCAATAGTGTTAAGTTTGGGAAACCCTGTTGTACAGGAATGGAAAAATTGCCCTGAGACATTTTCTCTTTTCAGGCTAAAATAAAACACAGAAATATTGATAGTTACGATATGTCACTACTATTATGATTTGGTTTAGAAACCTGTTAGTTTAGCTGGGTGTGGTGGCCCACGCTTATAATCCCAGTATTTGGGAGGCTGAGACAGGAGATCATAGGTTCACAGCCAGCCTCAGCAACTTAGTGAGGCCCTCTGGCATAAGATAATCACAATAGATACTACCATCAAAAAGGAGAAATAAGCTGGGCATGGTGGCGCACGCTTGTAATCCCAGTACTTGGGAGGCTGAGACAGGAGGATCACAGGTTCGTGGCCAGCCTCAGCTACTTAGTGAGGTCCTCCGCAACTTAGTGAGACCCTGTTTCAAAATAAAGAATAAAATAAGGCTGGGGGTGTAGCTCAGAGGTAGAATGCCCCTGGGTTCAATCCCCAGTACCACAAAAAGAAAGAAACATGTTTTGCATAATAAAATGGAAAATGGGTGGAACTAGAGCAATACACCTCTTGAAGAGCGGATAGAGCAAACTACAACCCATAATAATGTCCTATGTGCTAATAAGAGATAATAATTTTTTTTCTGTTGACTTGGTTAAACCTGCTATAAATTTCTGTGGCTCTCCCTTGAAGGCCTTTTCTGTTAAAAATAGTGCTTTACTTAATACTTCCCCCCATTTCGCAAGCGCCAGTGTTTTCCTAACGTTTATAATCTCTCCTGCCGGTGTTCAGTGCGTGCTTACCATCCGAGGTTACGGTTGGCTCCCCCCACGCCCCAGCAAATGCTGATTCAAGTATTGTTTCTAAGAGGGGGGAAGAATAGAAGAACTTCAGAAATGGTCTTAGAGAAGGGTGTGCCTGAAGGGAAAGTATGACAGGAATCCCGGGAAAATCCAACTGGGCTGCGACTTCCTCCACATTTGCTGAGTGTGAGGACTTCTGTCACCGGTGTCGCCCAATCCCGTTCAAAATGTTCTGTGGTTTCATTTTGCTTTAGCCTGCTAGTCTCTGAATTGCTTGCATATTAAAAAATGTATCTTGAAATAATTAACTGGAGCGACCCCTAAGCTGTTCTAAATAATGTTAAGAAGCTGGGCATGGTGGTGCACGCCTGTAATCCTAGGAGTGCTGAGACACTCCTTGGGAGGCTGAGACAGGAGGATCACAGGTTTGAGGACAGCCTCAGCAAGTAGTGAGACTCTGAACAATCTAGTGAGACCCTGTTTCAAAACAAAAAATAAAATAGGGCTGAGGGTGTAGTTTGGAGGTACAATGCCTCTGGGTTCAATCCCTAGTACCAAAATAATAATAATAATAATAATAATAATAATAATAATGCTAAAAGGATTATTTGGCCAGATATGAGGGCAAAAAAAAAAAACCCTATAGATTCCCCCTGAACTTCAGCTACTATTTTGATTATCTTCCATGAGAAGTGTGTGTGTGTGTGTGTGCGTGTGTGTGTGGGTGTGTGTGTATGTGTGTGTTATACTGGTGATTGAATCCAGGGGCATTCTACTTCTGAGCTACATTCCCAACGCCTTAAAAATTAAAAAAAATTCTTTTTGAAACAGGGTCTCACTAAGTTGCTGAGGCTGTTCTTGAACCTATAATCCTCCTGCCTCGGCCTCCCAAGTACTAGGATTACAGGTATGCACCACTGCACCTAACCTGTGAGAAGTATCTTTTAAAACTATAGGTCCTATTAATGGATTGTGAAGTTGATTTCTTAATCACAACCAGCAATAAAAAATCAGATAGAATATAAAGTATCGACAGTATCATATATAGTAAAAGTAACCCTAGTTCTGGTGATAAACACGTCACTATCCCTCCATATATTGACATATGAGTACTTCTACGTGCATACACATGTGCATGACAAGTTTGGAAGGCAGTAGCTTGACGTTTATAACGTGGTGAAATCTGGCTTGTTTTATAAATTCTCCAAAGACCTGAGAGATTCCCACTTGTCCCCCGTCCCTCAACTTTGCTTCTTGCCGTTTCAGGTGGCACCAGGGAGATCGGCTCGGCCCTCACCAGGATGTGCATGAGGCACAGAAGCATAGAAGCCAAGCTGAGGCAGTTTTCCAGGTGAGAAGCATGTTTTGCCTGAATCCAAAATGCTCAGCTGATTTCAGGTTAAGGAGTCGGGGATGTATGGCATTCCTCACTTTGAGCAGCCCCGTCTCCCCACAGCATTTAAATCCCCACATCCTATCCTTCCCCGACTCTGCTCTTTCATGGAATGTGCATTGTTGGGCACCTGCTGCTTGCCAGGCACTGGTCTAGGCACTTGGGACACAGTGGAGAACCACTGGCCAGGTTCCTGCCCTCAGGAGCCCGCACCTAGCTTCCCATCTCTGTGTTCCTGCCACTCAGGGAGCCAGTGCATCCTGCTCAGGCCTCCTGGTCACCCTCGCAGGAGCCTCCTAGAAGGAGGGGCTGTGGTGTTGGGGAGTCAGGTGTGCCCCACTGCCTGTCACCCAGGCCTGTGTGCTTCCTCTAGACCCACTGAGAGGGCAGTGGTAGCTCAGTCTTCCGTCTTGTCAACCTCCTGCCTGGTCGCCAGGCACTCAAAATGCCTAGCATTGGGACTTGGAGTCACCAATGTTCAAGTGAAAATGGACATTTTTTTCTCGGGCAGATCAGCATGATTCAACAGAGTCTCGCAGTTCTGTTTGGGAGCATGCAGACAGTAGAGGGGTCCACAGGGAGATGAATCACGAATGTATACTGCCTGCCCACCTTGATGACCCGGAAGCCGGCAGTTAACTTTAGAATTTCCTGGATCTAAAAAAAAAAAAGAATTTCCTGGATCTCTCCATCCTTCTCTTTCTCCAGGCTGTGCATGATCAGTGTACATTCATGATTCATAATCCTGAATGCACATCAGGACTGTTGGGTCTTTAAAAAATAATAATGTTGGCCGGGAGTGGTGGCGCACGCTTGTAATCCCAGTACCTGGGAGGCGGAGACTGGAGGATCTGGGTTCGCGGCCAGCCTCAGCTAATTAGTGAGGCCTCTGCAACTTCATGAGACCCGGTTTCAAAATAAAGTATAAAAAATAGGGCCAGGGGTGTAGCTCGGAGGTAGAAAGCCCCTGGGTTCAATTCTAGTACCGCAAAAAAAATAATAATAATGTTAATAATAATAATAATAATAATAATAGTAATAATAATAATATGGGCATGGTGGTGCACCCTGTAATACTAGTACTTGGGAGGCTGAGACAGGAGGATCGTAGGTTCGAGGACAGCTTCAGCAGTGTAGCAAGATTCTCAGCAACCTAGTGAGACCCTGTTTCAAAACAAAAAAAGTAAAAAGGGGTAAGGGTGTAGCTCAGAGGTAGAATGCTCCTGCACTTAATGGCCAGTACCTCAAATAATAGTAATAATAATAATGTTAATAACAACGACACTGCTTGGCCACCACCTTCCAAGTGTTTACAAGGGATGACGTGAGGCCCAAGTGTCTGCCTCTTGGGGGCTCCTGTTGTGCAGCCAGAGGGGCGGCCCCAGTGCTTCTACAACTTGGATTGTTACTCAGAACACTGGACTCTAGCTGGGAAATGAGAAGAGGGTCACTCCACCCGGTCATATTCACAGCTTCTCCATGCCAGAGCAAAGCATGCTGATAACAAGGCTGTGTCTGAAGCTGGGGAGTTTGAATGAACATCGTTGGCTTCCTGTGCCGCCTTCGCTCGCTTCAAGGAATTGTGATTTCGATTTGTTTTGACAGCAGAATGCATCTGTTTAATTTCTCCTTTTCTTTCTCTTTTCGCCAAAGTGCTTTAATTGATTGCCTGATAAACCCACTTCAAGAACAGATGGAAGAGTGGAAGAAAGTGGCCAACCAGCTGGATAAGGACCATGCGAAAGGTACAGGCACGGGGCGACGCCTCGAGGCCTCTTGAGAAGAGCTGTGGATGTCGTAGCTGCGGCCTGGCACCTCTGCTGGCTTGATGGTTGCCACCCAAACAGCCAAGGGGCCCCTCTGTCCCTGCTGCCCGTGCAGGCAGCTCATTGTCAGGGGCTGAGGAGTCCAGAGAGGCCCTGTTGTAAGTGGAGTGCTGACGTTTTGACATGAAACATTACTCGGCAACTGGTGGCCTCAGTACTTGGTGGCATTGCGATCAGCTGCATTAGAAGTGCATTATAACAGCATTTCAATGCCAAACATTCATACTTAAGGCATTTCAGAACATTTTGGAAGCCAGGGTTCTGTGATACAAGTGTACCTTGGGTCGCCTGCCCCGAACTGGCCATTCCCTTTGTAAATTATCTCGAGTGAGACAAGTTTTTCTTTTTTTTTTTTTTTTTTTTTTTTTTTTTTTTTTTTTTTTTTTTTTTTT